>JAOTRS010000040.1:2353424-2364989 GCA_028565755.1 Dinotopterus cunningtoni | reverse complement strand
AAAAAAAAAAAAAAAAAAAAAAAAAAAAAAACGATATTTTTAAAAAAAAGGAAATAAAGAAAAAAAAAAAAAAAAAAAAAAAAAAAAAAAAAAAAGAGGTATGTTCATCTTATCAACATAATATTCATATTTGATTACTAGGGCAATGGCATGGGTCCATCACTGTTTTCTTGATAATTACAAGGCCATCAATGTAGGACCACTTGTGTCTGTGTTTGAATGTATTGATAAGATATTTCAACATTTAATCATGTCAGAAGTTTCAGCTAAACAATAAGAGTTAACTCTTTCAGCTTCAAAGCAGGTCACTGCCTTTTTTGTTTGTGAAACTGGGCACTTTTTATGACAGTGTAAAAATAAAAAAAAGTAATACACATTACACAGTAATTTTACAATATAGTTTATGATAAATCACCCAACTCATTTTGAAATGAAAACCAGAAGAAATTTTGTAAAAAAAAAAAAAAAAAGGCACAATTAAAAAACAAATTTTAGCTTTTTTTATGTATATATATGTGTGTGTGTATAAGTAATCTCATTACAATTATTTACATTACAATTAATTACAAAAACAACAAAATGTAAACCTTATATGAGTGACAGAAAGTCATGAATAAACATGACACATGGCATTTAAGTGCAGATTGTATAATTATTAACAACATGAACAGTTGCAAAAGTGCAAATAAAGCAGCCAACATTCCCACATACAAAAAGATGTGAGTTCATCAGTCAGATGGCGTCCAGGTGAAAAAGTTGGTGCCACGGAGTTCCTCAGGGAGATATTCTTGGTCCACTGGCCCCTTGAATGCTGGGTTGTATTTGTAGCCTTTAGCATAGCCTATCTCCTTCATTAGCTTAGTGGGAGCGTTGCGGAGGTGAAGTGGCACTGGGGGTAAAGGGCCTTTGTGGTTCCTTAGACACGCTTTAACATTGTTGTAGGCTGTATATACTTCAATAGACTTAGGGGCCCTGGCCAGGTAGAGCGCACACTGAGCTAGGATTACCTAGACAAACAGATGGGTATTTATAGGCACAGTACTGACACCTGATTTTATTGTAATCTAAACAGGTTGTGTAAATTCTTACTAACACAGAAGAATGTTTACCTCGCACTCGGGCATGCCTATGAAGTGGCAGGCCTGGAACGCAGACACCGCCTGAGGGAGAGCAGCAGGATCGGCCAAACCTTCAACAAGAGCTACGGTTTAGAATATTCTACACGGATGATGTGGAAAAGTTTAACCATGCAGCTATTCACATCAAGGTATCACAAAAAAAAAGAAAAGAAAACGCATACTTGAAAATATAATTTTCCCATATTCCCCCTTTTTTTTTTTAGTTCATGACAGACTCACCTACGTCCTCGCTGGCAAAGCGCACCAGCCTGCGTGCCACATACAGCGGGTCCTCACCTCCTTCCAACATCCGGCCCAGCCAGTAGAGGGCAGCATTTTCATCTGAACCCCTCATTGACTTATGCAGGGCTGAGATGCAGTTGTAGTGTTCCTCACCTGTACGTCAGATACGATACATATTGATTATTAGTTTTCAGTTGTACAATTTTTCTTCCTCTATTGTGGTGCATTTAAAGCTTTTCCTCTCGTATTTTTGTTATTGTTTTGCCATTATATGTGCATCACTTTCTTTTTTCTCATTTTCACTTTTTTCTAATCATTTACTTGCTCATTTATTTATTTCTATTTATTTTATTCTTTCGTTTTTATCTCTTGGTTGGTCAAAAGACAAGGAATTCTTATTAAAAAAAGACTGTGTAAGGAGTGAGCAATTCTATAATCTAGGTGCATGGTAAAAAAAATTCTGGAATTGTGCCGATTTGATGTAGAGTATCAACATGGACTGGAATACTGGATCTTTCACAAGACGGAGAGGATAGATTTTAACGGTTATACAGCTCCTGAATTTTGTATGTGTTACCCAAACAGGAGATCACTGTGATAATGAAGATGGACATTGTTGCATGTCAAGACAACGCTTCTTCTTTTTTGTCTTTCGGCTGTTCCCTTTCAGGGGTCGCCACAGCGAATTATCTGCCTCCATCTAACCCTATCCTCTGCATCCTCTTCTCTCACACCATCTAACTTCATGTCCTCTTTCATTACATCCATAAATCTCCTCTTTGGTCTTCCTCTAGACCTCTTGCCTGGCAGTTCCAAGCTCAGCATCCTTCTAATGATATAATCACAATCTCTTCTCTGAACATGTCCAAACCACCTCAATCTGGCCTCTCTGACTCCAAAATAATTTATAATTTAATCTGATTCTCTGCATATTGTAAATAAACAAAATCATCTTTAAAAAGTCATATACAATGTAAACCAATGTGCATTTTTGTTTGTATAAAATTAAATTAATCAAAAACTCCTACAAACAGAGGTTAATATTAAACTTTGATCAAATAAACAAAGTCTCTAACCAAGGGAAAATTATCGACATAATGAGCTCTGTAGTAATGATCTGGCTTTTTAACTAAAAATAGAGCTCCAAAATGTGCTAAAATGCTCAATTTCTGCTGCCTCGCTCCCGGTCGCTGTAGCTCAATGTAAAACTAATGCATGCTCACTTTTGGAATTAATGTCCTTTTTTTCCCTTTTTACATGTATTAAATATGCTTAAAAAAATAAAACATTTTTGCACCAATGTAGTCTTGATACACTTAAGTGAGATAAAGACACATCATAAATAAATAAATGTGTATATTTGTGAAATTACTTTTCACACAGGTTTATTGTATTAATAAATCCCCAACATGCATGATTTAATTTCTTCATCCACATCATACGTTTAAGGTCTAACAAGTTAAAACACACTATGTACTCGCCTGCTCTGTCGTAGAGGATGTGCGATCTCTGTAAACCCTCTTTGACATGATCCTCCTGGACCACAGTGTCCTGAGGAGTGTGTGTTTCTGTGTTGAGGGTCTTGTTCATGCATGCTTGCACAGCCAGCTGTAAGCCGTTAAGTGCCGCTCTAGCGTCTCCGTCACACAGGTGAGCGATGGTGTCCAAAGCCTTTTGCTCTATAAACACCTGCCGTCTGTGCACAAAAACACACGGTACACGCTAAAGGAGGGGGAGGAATGAATCTAATGCCATGCATGCATAAAAATTTTACTTAATATTAATCGATTAAAGAATGAGAAATGAATTAAGAAAGAATTAAACATATATATAAAAAAATCAGTGTGAAATAAACCAAGGAAAAAAAAACAAATAAAGAGTAGAGCGAAAAAATAAAAGAAAAACAAACAAAAAAAAATTGACAAACTGAAAAAGAAATAAGGAGTGATGAAGTAAAGATGGAGTGATGACCCCTTTAAAAAGATCAAGCATCAAGAGGGAGGACACCAGTACACCAGGAAAACCTGACCAGTACACCCATGTGTGCCATTTAAGCATCCCATTCCAGATTTAGTCACCGTTTGCTTTTACACTAACCTCTTTCACCTCTTTTACACTACCTCTTACACTAACCTCTACACTTTCAACCTCAGCTTTCTGTGTGATTTTGGCACGTGTGTGTGCTGGTTTGTCAGCCTGATAACAGGAATTGTGTTTGCTTATTGGCCAGTGGCCAGCATTACGACTGGAGCTATGTGCTCAAGATCAGCTATGTTTATCACCCTATGTACTCCAAAAAAAAAGAAAAAAAGGTACATTCCTTAAGTGATCAGAACAGTTTGTGACTTTTAAAGCACAGACACTGCAGACACAACTGCTATTTCTGATCATGAGTCCTGTAGTAGCAGGAAGTCTATGTGACCTTGAAAATTACCAAGTACCTTTGATTTATAGACCCAGGATTAGAGTAAAGCTAAAAATAGCACTAGACTATAAATGTCATTCTTCTAAGACGTATGAGGGCTGCTGGTCGAAAGCTTTAACGAGAAATTCACAAAGACATCCAGTGGTCATGTAAAACAAAGTATTCAAAGCTGGAAAAAAAGTGAGTGGGGATAAACGAGTAAGAAAAAAAAAAGACCCGAATCAGCAAATATAAAACTGAATCTATGAAAAAATATTATAAACTACTCCTTTTATTCATACCCCCCACCTAATAAAAGAACTTGATCAACATATCACACATGAAATGTTGAGTCTTGATAGTAATGAACTGCATTTTGGCTTCCTGATCTACTGTGGATGTCTCAGGCAACCCGATGATACGTACGCATTAACAAGTTTACTCGGATTACTCAGTGGAATTTTGTCCAGAAATTGAGATGGGGTTTGTGCTGGATTTTCTGGCACAGTTTGAAGGGGTAAAGTTATTGTTGAGTCGGTTCTTGGGGAATTCCTGGGACACGTTAGCAAATTCTAAAGAGATTCAGAGACTAATGGACTGCAACACACGCGCGCGCCCACACGAAACATTCAAAAAGTGTCAAAAGTTTGGAGACAAGTTTGGATTAATTTTCTATATGCTAGAACAATATTGTATTTTTTTGTATTTATTGTATTAAAAACTTTGAAATAACACACATGGCATTAAGTAATTAAGTAACAACAACAATAACAACAACAGCAGTCAGCTGTTATTTAAAGATGAAAGAACAGAAATGTTCTTGCAAGAACAGTATTGTGTCAAGTGCATTTGCAAAACCCATCAAGCTCCATGATGAAACTGAAACTCTCATGAAGATCTTCCCAGGAAAGCAAGTCCGAAAATGAATTGCATTAATTCAAACTGTAGAAAGAAAGAAAAATCAGGAACAACCATGAAATTATATGGTGTAATATAAATCCTCATGATCCACATTTGTTTCTAGTTTCAGCACAGTGTAGTATGAACAGCATGGAGCTGGAAGCACTGGGTCTTCTTGAGGGGGACACCACTTGACACCTTGCTAATTTCAAAACCGAGTGAGTACTTAACAGAACGGAGTGTTTAAGCCAACAAGAGATGACACGTATGAAAACAAGGCCAAGAATCTGCCCGCGTTCCTGATGCCATTAGGACACTGAGCTCTCTTAAAACTGACAGGACATCGTAAATCTCCCAAGCTTTGTACGCTCAGTTGCAAGATTTGACTTCTGCAACTACTAATTTTAGCAGAAGAATAATTGTGTATGTGAGAAGAGTAACTCAGATGGGCATAAACTAAGATAGCTTATTGAATACAAACTGCTGCTTGTTATTGATAAAGACCACAATGTACCCATTAATGCTGTGCTGGGAATAAAACGTACTTCTTCTAAACCTGCTGCTGACTTCATGTGACACAAAAAGGTTTAGAGAAAAGTTAATGCATCTTAACAAAAGAGCAAGAAATGTTTAACATTTATATTAAAAAAAGCCAATATTTTGGCTTGTTAATAGTCCAAGTGTGTTTCATAAACCAAAAAAAAAAAAAAATCATTAACTATAGGAATTTTAAAACTGACTGTGTATCCGTAGCAATATTAGGTTCTAAACAAAGCTTTTAATGCTTAAATGTTGAAAGATTTCTCTAATTTTTATGAATTATTTTGACAGGATGTAGAGGAGAATTTTTTTTCTCCACTGAGATAAATTTGATTAATACAGCAATACAAATACATAAGATTGCACTACTATTACTGTTGCCATAGTAACAGTAAAAGCAGTACTAAGCATAGCTAACAAGTATGGGTTAGTCTTCAATAAACACAAATCTGTCACTGATTATTTTCCTAGAATAGCACGACCCTAAGTGTTTATTTCTTACACAACGTACAGACCAAAGACACCGCCCCCCCAAAAAAAAATGTTTAACACACTATATCATACAATGTGAAAATCTATATGCACAATAATTATAAGTAGATTAAAAAATAAAAAATATATACTTATTATTTATTATACAGTATATTAAGAAAAAAATATATATTCTCTTTTAGACAAAATGGGACCTATTATGCAAAATTCACATTTTAGTAATTTTTAGGCATTCAGATGAGTCTTCAGATTTTCCATCTTTGCATTGGCTGGAGTTTAAACAAGCAAATCAGCTTTTGTGACCTCATATGCCACGAGTCTCTTCCTCTGGCTCTCTAGGTACAATTTTTAAGAGCTATAGTAAATAAGGTTAGACTAACAGGTAGTGGGTAACTACTAACAGCTAACCTAGTGGATTGACGTCATTTTTAATGCACATGAATTACAGATATTTTTCCACTTTTTTGGGCTGGAAAAGTCTGAACACTGGTGGGAAATGATTGATAAGTGCCTGGACTTAAATGTTAACACTTTCTGAAATCTGATTATCTAGGAAAAATCTATAGACACTGAAACTCAGGGTTATATTTGAGCTGGAACATTAACGTTTGTTTTTTTAATTAATAAAAGCTATTCTTTTATTATTAAGGTAAATATAAAGTGCAAATACCATAAATTCATATTTTATTACATTTAACTGATGACATGAAAAATTGCTGTGTGACGAAAGAAAAGTCAATAGCAACTACAAACAACATTATGTTTACTGAGGGGGTTCCATGGAGATGGATCTTCCGAAAACATGACACTCACTCCTACTCGCCTGCCAACTGTGTCTTTTTAATCCAACATAACACACACAAACACACACAAACACTTGCACTAAGGCTATTAGACAGGGAGGGCGGGGCCTGGAGGCCAGCTTCAGCCAATAAAACACCCAAATGAGGAATGATGAGAAGCCTTAGAACATCCCTGCAGCCAACCAGTGGTCAGGCAGATATATTTTTTAAGTGCCAGATAGAATTCCACACGTGCAGTGATAACAAGGTGTACTCAGAGACAGACACACATACACACTTACTCTGCAGAGTGTCCTGTCCCCGAACAGTTGTCCGGTAACACAATCAGTCCGAGCGAATCCACGGCCCGGCGCAATATCGAGCTCATAGCCGACACACTCAGCTTCTCGAGGACCAGAACCCTGCATCGGCTCAGTAGTGCACTGTTCACCTGAAACGACGGGTTCTCCGTGGTAGCTCCGATCAGCGTGATCGTCCCGCACTCCACGTGAGGCAGGAACGTGTCCTGAGGACAGGAAGAGGATGGTGGGGAAAGACAAAACAGTGCTGAGCATCTACAGTATGGCTGCTTATGAAAGGTGAGTGAAAGGGTACATCGCAGTCGTTTTAATTAACGTATGTAGTACATCCTTGGTCTGAAACTTTAATGGGTTAAAAGTGCATGAAATTAAAGCAAAAATCTTCAAGGACCAATACAGATGGATTTTATAAAATGTAAAATAATGTAAAGGTAATGCCACTTTTGGAATTCAATTCGATAATATTCACAAGCCACAAGTTTTCCTTTACTTTAATTCGAAATTTTGTGACAATTCCAAATGATTTCCAGCTGATATCTAGGTTAGCTGTTTTTTTTTTTTTTTTTAATACCAGCAAAGGATGGCTGAGTAAGACGGCCAAATTACTCAACTGTATTACTTCAGTGATCATTTAATGCCATATATGAGGGGTGTTCAGGACTTTTTATTGTGTAGAATAACAGAACACAGTCACGAGAGTAAAAACTCCTTTCATTTCTCTATATAATCCCCTGCTGCACTAATGCACCTATCTCAGTGTTTAACAAGTGCTTGGACATCATCAAGGTAGAAAGTTCTCTCAGTATACTGGAGCTATGATCAGACTAAAATGCTGGCCTCCCAGGAACTCCTTTAATGGCCCAAACATGTGGAAATGGCTTGGAGCGTGGTCAGGACTGTATGGTCGATGTGGCAATAACTCCCAGCCGAGTTCCTGTAATGTTATTGGTGAATGAGTGTATGCACTTTTGCCACAGACAGATGCGTGTCCTCTGCAAATTGAATATTCATAGGAATGACTGCAGTGGCTCTGAGCCACCTCGGCTGTCATCACCACTCACGGATGTACGGTTGTACAGGAGTTCTTTACACATTTGAACCGTTCTATGGTGCTCCTCCTTTACACCTTTTTTCATGAGAATTTCCCGAAAAAAGAGAAAGTCCCGGTTTGACTTGAACACCGTGCGTAGTTTGACTGTTTGGCAAAATGTGTAACATGATTCAAAGATGTCTCACTTTACAAATAGATTGTGAAGAAACCTGCAGTTTATTTATTTATGACACACATGCCATTTTTGTCCACTTCATTGGTTATGTGGTAAACCCAAAATATTTTCCTTACACCTTGTATGTTTAAACTAAGTAAAATACTTCTTTTTTTCATAGTTTACATAGTTTCATATTCTTCTAAATATAAATATGAAATGTAGCTTATCTAGTTTTCTAAAATGTAATTTTATTGTCATATAGTGCATGAGATAGGGTTTTCACTTCAAATACTCCTTTATACTCCATGTAGTGAGCATGTGCAGTTAGATACAGAAGAGCTCAATGAATTAAAGATGTGCCAAATTAAAAGGAAAAAAAAAAAAAAAAAAAAACCTTGACTAGAACTGACCTGTTGCAATTTGTTAAAGCGATGTATCTCGTCGATGAACAGTATGGTTTTCCTCTTGCAGAGGCGCAGCTCGTTCTGCGCCTGTTTAATCACCTCCCGCACCTCGTTGGTCGACGTGCTCGTGGCTGAGAGGGTCACAAAGCGTGCTGTGCCTTTCTTTTTACTGGAGCTGGCGATGATGTGAGCCAGAGTCGTCTGTAAATTAAAAAACTAAAGTCAACATTCTGTTCTGAAACATACTAGGAATTTGTAGACAGTAATCCGAAAAGAAAAGTCCAAACTTAAGCTGGTTAGATTTTCCCCATAATATGACCTCATATAAGAAGAGCCCTCCCCTGGCTTGTTCAGCTCAGCTCTGTTCCCTGGAGGGGTGGGGCTTAACAGGAGCTCATTTACATACACATTGAAACAGAATGTTCAAGGGATAAGTAAAACTGAAAGAATTTTTATAAATATGAGACCTTTAAAAAACTATAAGGTTTATCAGTATTTTCATTTATTTTAAAGTTTAGATCAATAAATAAACCAGGATGTGATTTTCGCCTCGTCCGTATTCACGATTCTTCCTCTTAAGCAAGGCCTTAAAAGATCCCACTAAACAAAATACAGTGCTGCTTTCATATTTATAAGTAAATGAGGACTGAGCGATCGCTGCCTGTCAAGGAGTGGTGCTGATTTGCTGACTAGGACAGACAATGCACCTGGCGTACGATACTGTTCAAAATCGGTTCTCACATATTTTGCTTCCAAAGAGGTAGACCCCCTTGCATTTTCACATAGTCTTGAGGAATAGTTCTCCAGGCTTCCTGAAGGACTTTTTTGGCTGTCATTTTTAGTCCTGTCCCTGCACCTGACCAGTTTCAGAGGAATATTTGTTAAGCCACAAAGTAACCTATTAATTATTTAAGCATCAAAAAATGAGAACAGGTGCAGATGAAGACAGATGATCAGGCCGGTGATCAGTATATTGGTGATGCTGAATGGTTGGGACAGCTGAAAGGTTTGTTGCTGAGGTTGATACAATTTAAAAATTGTGTCTTTAGGCACTTTGCAACCTTGTCACAGTGAAAACATTGCTCTCATTTCTTTCATTTTATTAATATCAAGAAATGAAAGCTGGCTCATTTTAAACAGCAATGCACACTTAGGCCAGGTTTACAACAGATGTAAAACATGATTAATCACAACTCACACATGTGGTCTTTTAAAAACAAAACATTACAGTGCTGAAAAACTGATAAACCTCTATAAGAACAGCAAATGCCCAAAAGTATGTGGACACCTAACCATCATATACATGTATGGTTCTTCATCAAACGGTTCCTACAAATACGGAAGCACACAACTGTACAGAAAGTGTATGCTGTAGGGTTAAAATTCGTTTAAAAACTAACAGGCACAAACCTGTTCCAGTATGAGAACATAGTGTGTTAAGGTTCGAATGGAAGAACTTGAGTGTCCTGTACAAAGCCCTGACTTGATCTCAACACTATTGACTAACAAGGGTTAGGGTTAGGGTACATGATTAACAACCTTAGAGCTGCCAATAGCTTAAATGTAAATGTTATAGAAGAATGATCACAAATCCCAACATCAACACTCAGAATAAATAAATAATAATAATAATAATAATAAAAAAATACATTTGGATACCTGAACTGATTATTCTACTCATGCTTTTTGAATAATCAGGTCAGGTGTCCAAATATTTTTGCCCACACAGCGCATTATATACATATTGCAATTTATTTTTGCATTAGGTATGAAATTTAACTGGTCACTTAAAGCTAAAAGGTTTAATCTAAAACATGAATAATAACATATTTGTTTTCTCTTCATGGGGAATTTGTCTTCTATTCAGATTTCATCTAGTTGAAGATTCTATCTGTAAAATTTTAGCATTACAAATCAGTCTTGGATTAAATTTTCATTCTTTTGACACAGACTCAACTTTATTTTTCTTATTGTTCAAAACCAACAGCAATGGGAAGAGAATTCAGATTTGACTCACAATCAGGAGATTCAGATGTTTACTGAATTTTCCTGAGACTCTCGTCGCCTTGCACAGGGAAACACTATTGACCCAGCTTTATCCTCGAGCCGTAAAGTACAGCGATATAAACATTACTACTGTGAGGCAATGGAAAGAACATATCAGTGTCAAAGTACACAGTCTAGACTATATAAAGCGACGAACCCCCAACAGGCAGGAGGAGGAAAAAACACCGGGTCGTCTTTGATATGGTGGAGCAGGACTAGGCTGGGTTATACGTTCCACAGCAGCTGGAGAGGTTTCATTGTCAGCACCCGAGGCCGGGACACCATGGCCTAAATATCAGCCCTGGAAATTCTCTCTGCGCCAAGGATTAGTTTTTCTGCTTACTTTTTCAAATTTTGATATATAAGTTTTTTTTTTTCTTTTTGACATTCAAAAAAAGTTTACTTTAAAAAAAAAGTGATACAAATAACAGTTACACATTTTTACTCTGTCACAATCGCAGTGATTGAAGTCCAACCCGTCCTCATAAGTCTAACCCGTCCTCATAAGCTTCCACTGCTTATGATGTTAACCGTACAGAACAAACGTGTGCTTTTATCGCAATGATGCTTTGCAATAGTGAAGTTATTGACACGGTTGTCAAGGTAACTGGTTTGTAATTGGTCATAAATAAAACAACTGATAATTAATTAAATAAACAAATAAGTAGGAGTTTAAGTTTCTTGGTCACATGACAAGCTGTCTTTCTATCCCCCTCTTACTGTCTTCAAGAGAGAAAAGAGAAGATGGTACGGTCTCTATAGTAGTGACTAATTCACAAGACTCGATTGAAAGACGATGATGTTACTAAACTATCCTGGAGATGTTTTTAATGTGTATGGAAGGAGTCTCCAGTGTCAGAAAACAATCATCTTTCATTACATGGACCTGTTGCTGATTATTTTCCAACAACAACAACAACAACAAACACACACACACATATATATACATATGATATCATATATTATATATCCCTTATAACTGGTTTATTACCGTTATAAGGGGCGGTGGTGGCTCAGAGGGCTAAGGCACGGAGTTACTGATTGGAAGATCGGCGGTTCGATCCCCAGCTCCACCAGGTTGCCACTGTTGGGCCCTTGAGCAAGGCCC
>JAOTRS010000040.1:2328717-2346180 GCA_028565755.1 Dinotopterus cunningtoni | reverse complement strand
TCTCTTTTATATCACTTCCCTTGTTCCTGATCTCTTTTATATCACTTACCTTGTTCCTGATCTCTTTTATATCACTTACCTTGTTCCTGATCTCTTTGTTTGCTGTTTTGTCATTTCTAAGAAGTTACTCAACCCAAATGTTTAATGTAAATACCTACCTCAACATATGTACCCTATGGGATACATTTTGATTTATGTATGCACTTCCAGAACGCAGATTTAAATCTCACCTCTCCCCATTGTTGGTGGGTTTCCTCCAGGTACTCCGGTTTCCTCCCATAGACATGCACAGTAGGCAAACTGATAGCTTAAAAGTGTATGATTGGGTATGTGAGTGTTTCTGTGTTTGAGGCACTTCATCCCAGAGTTGACCCTGCCTTGTGCCCTAAGATACCCTAGGATAGGCTCCAGGGTTTTCACAACCGTACATAGGATAAGTGACATAGAGAATGGATGGATCGATGAATGGATGGAAAAAGCATGCAGTTAATACCAAACAAAAATAATTTCTGTAGACTGGCATGAAAGACATAGAACAAAGTTTGTAATTAGTTTAAATACCTGTAAGATGTTAGAGTGAAGCTCCAAGCATTTCGAAGTTGGAGCATTTCACCAAATTAAACTAGGTTACCTTCCCAATTAAACAATCTGAAGCAGTTTATACTTTAATGATCGAAACACTTTATTTATGTATAATGTCAGATTGCTCATTAGTAGCAGCAGTTGCTGTTCTAACGGTTGCTTTATTTAAGAAAAGATCCATAGACACGGTGGAGAGAGAGAGAGAGAGGTGTGTCCTAACATTCTCACTCCAACACCTGTCACCCGCTTATCACATGAGACAAGTACACTTGTCCTTTGTAAAAGGGGAGTAGCAGAATGAATCTGTTGGACAGGGGAAAAGGGCAGGTGATTGATTTGCTCTGAGTCCTGTATTGTTTTTAGAATAGATAGACTCACATTAGCATATCAAGTCACTCATCATACCCCTCCTCTCTGAGACTCTGAGCTCAGCAGCTTCCTGCCTACAGAAGACCACAAAAGATCTGGAGTACGCACATGGAGAACTTCCTAAGAGGAAGAGAAATCTGGCTCCTGAGCAGCATGTGTCTGATGGCTTCTTACCTGTGGCACAAACTCTGGGATTTACTTTCCTACTGCAGCAAATGGAGATCCTTGTCGTCCTCAGATGCCCAGGTAGACCTTTATTTTTAAACAGAGGCATTTGAAGACTTGGTAGACAATGGTAGATTTAGTGTCCTTCCAGCATCTTGTTGGATTGTTCTAATAATAAGGTCAATACAGTGCCGAAAAGGGTGCTGTAATGGTTCATCTTTCTTATTAAAGAAATGGCAACACTGTAACTGTATGCGTCACAAATGAATTTGTTTTAGATGTAAGTCATTTATATTATCTGATTAAATGTAGAAAAGATAAATTCAGGCTTTGACAGGTTTTTTTCACTCAGTTTTTACTCAGGTCTTTTAAACATGATCAACATGTCATATTGTATTTATACAGTACAATCCAGGGTGCCTTGTGCTTAGTGGTCATGGCATAGGCTCTGAATCTACCATAACCCCAGGTAGGGTAAAGTAGTTACTGAAGAATAAGAAGAAATGAAACAATACTTCAGCGCTTGTAAGCACCCTGATGTTTTTTTTCTTTAGTTTACTGTTACATGCTTCATGGGAAATATGGCTGGAACATATAAAAGCATTGATAGTGTTACTATACTGGGCCATGGTGACTACAGAATTGTTGAAATATATGGAAGTTAAAAGCAGCGATTGTTGGAAATCCTTGATGCCCTGGTGCTTAAAGTTCCCATGATAACATAGTTACTGAATGTGAATAGCTAATAAAAAAATGAGTTTAGTCACTAAACTAATGAGTTACTTTTTTATTTCTTTTTTACATTTTTACAAAATGAGACCTCTCACAATAAGATTCTTCTTTTTCTTATTATTTTGGTCAAAGAAGTAACCTAAAACAACCAGATTGTGATCATGTGTATCTGCGGTATTTCTTAGCCTAGATGATGCTTTTTTAAATTTTCTGCTCAGTCACGTTTGGTTAAAATAAATAAAATCAATCATTTCAACATATTGCCAGGTTGTGCTAAAAAAGGAATATTTTACTCTATAGTGCACAATTCAGAGCCCTAAATGTGTTTATTGAAAAATTCACTCAACAGATAAAATTAGTCACTTTACGACACACACCTAATACATTTAAAGACATACAGCACTGTGCAAACATCTTAAGCCAGACCTTATTTCTTAATATTTTGGTTCCAAAATACTTTCTTGAGCCGTGTAGTAACCTATTAATCATCCAAGCATAAAAAAACAAAACAAAACTAAATTAAGGTATGCACCAGTGAGAAACAGGTGCAGATGATGACAGATAAACGGGCTGGTGATTAGTACACTGGTGATGCTGAATGCTGTGTTGGAAAAGATGAATTAAGCAATGATTTTACTGCTGAGATTTTTACATATACTTCCAATTTTTTTATTGTATGTTAAGGCACTCAGCAGCCTGTCACAGTAAAACATTTGTTGTCATCCCTTTCATTTAAATGTAATTCAATATGAAGAAATGAGAGGAGGTGTAAGACTTTTTCACAGTACTGTAACATAGTGATTATTTTTCTGTTGCACTGTAACCACATAGCTACACAATGCACATAGTATAAATTTTAAAAGCATACAAGACCATTTATAGATCATTACGTTCCCATCACATGCTGTCACTGATGTAACACTCAGCACTGAGCTGCTTGTGCTGACAAGAGATTCATCTTTGGACGAGAAATAAGAGAGTTCGAAAGAGAGCCACCTGTCAGACAAATCAAATCTACAATTTTCTCATGATGATTACAAAATCTTATGCTTAACTTAATATAATAAGGAAAAAGGGGGGAATTTATCTCTCTATATGGTACAGTTCATTATAGGCAAATCTACATAAAAATGAACACATCAAGTAAATCATTCTGTATTGCTCTGGAAACTTCGGAAAACAATGTGAGGCTTGTCAGCTCCTGTGACACGATCATCACTGTGTGCCAACGATCACATGTCTCACAGTGTACAGTAAATCACTGGCATAAATATTGCTAAATGCAGTCTCGTCTGCTCCTTTTCATTGCACTCTTAGAAAAGGAAGGCTGAGGAATAGGTTACTGTCAGTGAAGGAAAAGATAGCCAGTTGTCAGCACCTGCTAAAAAGTCTTTACGCTCTTACAACATAGCAGAATGATAAGACGAGCAGATTCTCTCTTTAACTCACATTTTCTCACTTTTTGTTAGTTTGTAGTTCTCTAAATCCTTAGCTATAATGATTTCATGTGAAAGTAGTTTTCTCATCACATATCAACCATTATTTACATTTAATTATGCGAACATTTTTGTGTAGTGCATAATGCATGTCTCTACAACAAAATAGCCTCAAATGAATCACAGGTTTATATAATTAACATTTATATAGTAGCAACTTACACAGAGACTACTGTATGGTGGCTGCACTATATAGTCCATCACTAAATAATAAACTGTGGGAAAATGTTATCTAATAAAAAATATGCATAATCAGTAATTCTGTTTGAAAAGATATGCTCAGTTTATCTTTGTGAAAGAACTCTCTGGTGTAATATTTTTAACATGAAGGTTTCCACCACAGGAACATATAATGAAGGAGTTTGGGAATAGAGGAAGCTGTTCAGGTTAAATACAAATGCATGCTGGTTTGACAAAACGGGTTTCACACATAAACCAAAATTTAATGAAAGGCAAGATGCTTGCTACATTTAAGCAGTGGTCAGCTTTCACTGTCTATTATTAACCCATCAGGTGATTCAAGGCTTTGCTTTGGCCACTTTCTGTCAGCACCTGTGATGGACGAGAAGATGGATTTTGCTGTGATGAGTTGTATCTCTATGCAATAAGTATATGCAGTACAAGGCACTAGGAACATACACAAAACACAATTTTTTCAGATCCTCAGACTTAACAGTTTTACTGTTAAACAGAAATTCTGCCATTGAAATGATAACTGAAAACCCATTTTTATCCTCATTTGTTAAGGTTTCTGTCATGCATCAACAATTTCCTACATTATAATATACTTTCACTTTTATCTTAGATACAAAATATGATGATATTTAATACATTTTTTAAAATCAAATCAAATACTCACAACTGCAATTGGAAAGTCTCCTTTTGGCTTGTAAATCTAACCACATTGCTGTCTCAGAATCATAAGCCAGAACATTTAGTACAAAGAACTTCCCTGCTGACAGGAATTAAGCATGGAATGTTTTCTGACTGTCTGGACCTAATTCTCACAAGACGATGAAACAGCTGATAATTACACCTAATCTCATCTTGGAAGAAATGACTAAAATAATGTTAGGGTGCTTTCACACTTGACTTTTTTTTTTCCTTCAAGATAACTACCCCTCACAACATTTTAAGCTAGTAGCAGCTAATTAGCTAGCCCGATTTTAAAATCAAGGCGGCACGGTTGTGTAGTGGTTAGCACTGTGGCCTTGCACCTCCATTGTCCGGGTTCGATCCCTAATCAGGATCGACTGAATATCTCGATTCCCATATCTGTGCACATGGAGTTTGCATGTTGTCCCCGTTTTTGGTGGGTTTCCTTTGGGTACTCCGGTTTCCTCCCACAGTCCAAAGACATGCAGGTTAGGCTAATTGGATTTCTTAAATTGCCCGTAGTGTGTGAATGAGTGTGAGTGTGTTTACAGTATGTATATGTGTGTGTCCTTGATACCCCGCCTCGTGCCAAAGTGGTATAGACGATAATGGACGGCGACGATGATTTAAAATCATTAAAGCTGATGTTGAAGTAAGCTACGCTTGAGCTAGGCTTGTGGTTTACTAGAATATCGGCACTATCATAGTTTTTAATTCGACATGTCATGAACATCTTTGTTTGATTAATAACTAGACTGTTTCTTTTTCACATTAACTTTTTCCTCTATACTTATTTACAAATATATATAAATAAATAAAACAAATTTTTTTTCCAGAATCCAGACATTGACAGAGATTTAAAAGCTGTGGTATAAAGGATTCATACAATTTAGGAGGTGGTAGAGTTTGTGGACTTCAGTGGATTTTATTACTGGCATGGTATGCATGTAAATAACGACCCTGGCTCTGAGAGTGTGCAGGATTGTGTTGTCTTTCCTATTGCATTATGAGGTTTAGGAAGATAAAGCCTTTGCATTAGTGAGCATGTGCTTTTGACATTTAAATGCCCCCCCCCCTCTCTCTTTCTCTCTCTAGTTATTTTCATCTCATACTATATATAAAACACTCATTTGTTTTCAAATTGTACTCTATATAAATCCACTTTCAATAATATTCACACTCTGTGGACTTAATGAATGTATTTCTGATATGGCTTTACACTCATTATTTATAACTGGGATGGACAGTGACAGGCTTATGAGAATTAAACAGAGGATATTTTTAAGTAGGGGATGAAAAGCCACACTGATTGTTATTTGCAGTTGTCCAAGGATGGTCCTGCACCATGTAGAGATATGAGGAATTACTGACCCACTGATGGAAATGTCCAATGAATCAGATTGATTAAAATGTGATAGAAATGTTGACCTACCATGATGTCAGTTACAACAGTGGATGGTGAAAGCACTCTTAACTGACACTAGCCTACTATGTACTTTTGTTGATAATTAGGTTTGAGGTGAATTTTGTAAAAGAAAAAAAAAGATTGCCTGATGATTACCTACTGTATTACCGGATGCTTTGTCATATAAAAGAGTGGCTTAGCAACTGATAGCTTCTGTTCTGCTAATTATTTTCATATGCAGTTTGTTGTGGTAAACTTCGCAACTTATTCAGAAGACAAACAAGCATGTGAAAATTGATGAAAAGTTAATATGGATAATAATTTGCAGTACTTTTATTTGTCATCATAACATAATTACCTCAGATGGTGTACAAATATCCGATTCCTCTTGGTTTTGATGTCATTTGATAGCATTATAGCTTTTTCAGAGCTTCTGTTGTTAACATGACAATACTATGGAATATGATGTGTTTCATAAAATAATATACAGGTAACATTGGCTAATACTGACATTTCAAACTTACATAAAATTGAAAGCTAGTGCACTACAGAAGGTATTGAACCAATCAATACGCACAGGTTGTGCCCTTGATCATGAGCTACAGAGAGATTTGGGATTTGGCACTGGCATCTGGTAAGAATGGTCCCTTTTGCCATCGGGAAGTGGGCAGGCCCAATGGTGGACCGATCGTGACATTGCATGCAAAAGTTCTATAACCTAATAATTTATTTGATTGGGAAGTTGTGGTGTTAATGGTATATACTTAGTTTGGAATGTTTCTGCTAGGTCAGAGAACTCAGTATTGGCTCAGTGGCTAATTGATTCGGAGATTTGTGTTAGGGTCAAATCACACCACCACAGAGGTGCCCACTATTGAATAATACCTTGAATACTCTTAAGCGCCAAGTGTCCTCACTAAGTCCCACCAGACAAGTAAATATAAATACAACTACTGTAAGAGTGTGTTCACACTTAACATATTTAGTTCAATTAAAATTAACTCTGGTGCAGTTGTTGTCTTATAAGGTTCACTTGACCAAATGTAAATCCTGCCATCCAAACCTTGGTTTACACCAAATGAACCAAGACCGTATAAAAAGGTGTGTCTTACTCCTCTTCCAAAGGAACTCTGGTGTGGTTCAATTGAAATGTGAATGCACCACACGCCAAAGATTTGTTGTCATTGTCATTGAAAAATCCAAGTGTTCTTTGCTAGCATTCTCTAATAATGATGGTTGTACCGATGTAGAGGCGGCGGTGTTTAGACAGGCAGAAAGGGAGAAAAAGTCCTAACTGTCCTAACAGGGCACATACATACACACACTACAGGAAATTTGGGAATTCCAATTTGCCTAATCTGCATGCCTGTAGGAGGAAACCGGAGTACCCAGAGGAAGCCCGCAAACACTGGGAGAACATGCAAACTACATGCACCCTGGGGGGTCCAAGGCGACAGTACTAACCTCTAAGCCACTGTGTCACCTGCTGCCACGATTAAAAAAGGGAAAAAAATAACCATTGCCAAATGAAATGTTACATTTAATGAGCATCCTAGGACATCACTATGGACAGTGCGCGAGAGAACAGGTGTGCATATGATAGCCCAGCAGGGGTTACTCTTGTCATACATTAGTGAACATTTTCCAATCACTCTTGTTCCAATGACAAGAGTGATTGGAAAATGTTCACAAATGTATGACAGTTGAACCTTTTAACAAAATGGCATACAGTATATTTTTGAGTGCTCTTGTTATTGAACACAGCCTTTCTGTATTATCATGCATGGTCCTGTGCTCTCATACCAGGCAGGCAGATGCAGGAGAGGGGAGAGTCTTTTAAAGGATTAATAATTGCTGCTTGTCTTTTATTTATTTATTTGTTTATTGAATTATTTGTTTATTGTGGGGGACAGTCACCACTTGTGACAGTCTGGATTAAATCTAGTCGCAATAAATAAATAAATAAATAAGGGACATTGGCCACCATTTTATTCTCCAGAAAGTCCATGATTGCAATGTAAAATGTTACATTTAAAAACTCTTCATGAGTTTTTAGCTGATACAGATACCACCATATTTAATTCACATGCCTTCTGTTGTGTCTTTTGATTTGGCTTAAAATGACAATGTGAACACTAAGCAACCCAAGAATTTATCTTCGAGAACCAAAACTAATGTATCATTATAGATTTTGGTCTGAACTTAAGGACAGATCCGTAATCTAAATACCTGTCCCAGTTAAAGAGCTGAGCTATGTCTAGAGAACTTTTTAAATCATCCTTACTGTGTCTAAAGCTCAATTCTGACAGGACTAATTTTACACAAGGTAATAGGGACAATTTTAAAAATTATTGGCAAAAGTCTTGGATTTCTGTCTTATCCCCATATGCTATGTCAGTCACATTTAGAGAGTCAAGAGAAATTAGCCCAAGTAATATGAATTTAAATAGTAACTAATATGAATACAAAATATGAATTAAATTAGTAACAACAGGCCTGTCATGTAGTTGTCCAATCATCCAATCATGTAGCTTCTTTTAAATATTCACATCGAACATTAGAATGGGATAAATTATGATCTAAGTGACTTTAACCATAGCATGTCTGTTGTTACCAAATGGATTGATGTGAACATCTCAGAAACTCCCAATAGGGAAATTTCACACATGAGACAAATTTATTAATTTATTTACTTCATCATTATAACTTTCATACATGGTGTTCTTTAAAGAACGGAAGAAAAAGTAATAAAAAAAAAAACTGAAGACATTTAATGAACAACATGTCTGTGAAAAGCAAAATCACAAAGCAACATCTGGACAGCCAAAGATTAGAAAAAAAAAATCTTAGCCTTTTTTACAATTGGTTTACAAATTGAGCTGCTGCCACATGATTGGTTGACTGGGTAATTGCATGTTTGATAATTGTATATCACACAAGAATTGCTGTGTAAAGATTTTCTTATAACCTGTAAAAAAATAGGTGTGCACTTTTTCTTTATTATGGAGACATTCCATGAAGCCCTATTTCCTTCTATCTCCTTATACTGAAAGCAATAACAAACTATGTTTTTTTCCATAATATCATAGATTGTATAATGATTTAATGTAGAAAACAGTGAATTACAAAAATGACTTCAGCAGGGTTTTGACACACTGGATCTCATATAGGCAAAGTTTAAAATAACCTCAAACACTGTATGCTTTGGTCACTGTTACTGGGCGAGTCACAATCCCTAAATAAACACCTACAAATCAGTTTGTGTAAAAATCAAATGATTGAGACATAGAGAATTTAATGTAAAATGTTGCATCCTAATAATGATTATTATTATTCTTGCATTTAATATAATCAGCAGTCTTCTTTTTTGCTTTGTCTGGGACAGGTGTGCAGTTCCCTCTGCTGTTCATATTCAGATATTACTTTCTGGAAAACTAAAAGTTGCAGCCTGATGAATGTTTATATGTTTTGAGTGACTACAGGCTATATGTTTAGAGTTAGTCTAAGATAATACAGTATAGAATCATATTTATATTGTTTTGGTTACAACAATTCAATATGCAAATATGGTAAAGACAGGGGACAGGGTGTAGCAGGTGTAGCTCATTGGTTAAGACTTTAGAACACATTAAACTATAGCTCTACAGAACTACAGATTCAACTACAGTTGAAACCCCAGCACCATCAAGCTACCACTGTTGGGCACTTGGTCACGGCCCTTAAACCTCCACTGTTCACATGTATTACAGGATAAATGTAGAAAAGATGCGTTAGAAAAGGTCATTAGTCAAACTCCATAAATATGTAACAGCACATGTAACAAATAGATAAATAAAAAAAATATATACTGAAGCACCATTTCCTGTGTCATGCTCTTATTTAAAAGTTATTTTCATAATTTGGCTTCAGAAGGTGAAAAGTTGCACTCTCTGTTGGATAGTGTTGTAGCTCCCTCTGCTGTTCACATTCAGATAATAAAAGAATAAAATAAAATGAAGTATTGACAGTTTTTCTTCTTCTTTTTGTTGTCCTGCAACAAACAAGAATATACCAAAGTTTAGATGCACCTTCTAATTCCATAGTCTTTCTTTATTTTTTATTTATTTCAATGTTGGAAATATCGAAAATATACTATATTAAAACAGGTGATACTATACTTTGAATAGTTGATATGGAGATGTGTCTGCTACTTTTCCTTTGTAAAGCCTTCATAACGTCTCTAGTCTGACTTGCTGTTCATTTGTAATTCTTGAGGCTGTTAACTCTGAATGAAGTTTTCTTCTACAGCAGAGGTAACTTTTGGTCTTGCTTTCCTAGGATGGTCTTCATGAGAGCCAGATTTCTTCAGTACTTGAGAATACTGTTCTTGCAAGAACTATTCCAGAACAGCTGACCTTTGTGTCTGTTACTTAATTGTCTAATGCCATACGTGTTATTTTATAGTTTTGAAAAAAAACCCTGTATTGTTCTAGAATTTAGAAAATAAATCTTAATGTATCCAAACTTTTAAAGTTTTTTTTATATAAAACTTCTGCACATATAAATATATATATATAACTTCTGTTATATATGTATATATGCAGTTTTGTTTAAAATCATACAAGGCACTTTAGAAGTTTGCCAGGTTATATTTTATTGGTTGTTAAGGCAACGAAGTATGATGTACTACACACAATGATTAAAACGTCGACATAGAGGTCATCTCAGTTGGCTCCGACAAAACTTTTCCCTGCGCCATATGACTGAAGCTCACTGGTACATTTTTTAATTTACCCACTGTGGAAATACAAAATATACAACAGCACCAAATGACATGCATGATATTCTGCCTGACCAGAAAATATCTTTTAAAGTACATCTCAATGTCTCCTAATGTTGTGCACTTTCACTTGCACAACATTTTCAGCACCTACTTTTTCAACCTAGAAATATCAATAATATTAATCCGGAGTCTGCATATTTATTTACATTCCAGAGATGTTACTGGACAGCATCAGAGGTGTCTTATTCTTACAATTCTATGCAGCAAAATTCCCAGGGTTTGGAACCTAATGATGGGGTATTAAGTCACCGTTAGGGACATTGCTCCTAATGTCCCAGGACATAGTGTTCTTACTGCTTATACTTCAAGCTGCAAATGGATCTTTTCACTCATGCCAAAGCTTCATCACATCATGATGTAATCCCATAGCTTCTTACAAGCTGAGACATTTTGGCGCATCTTGATGCCCTGCAATGACTAGGACAAAATAATTTGGTGCAAGTTTTGGTTTTACTATGCAAGGAAAGTCAATTCTGAAGTATAAATAATGCATTAATTAATTTTATTTAGGACATGACACTCTGATTGTGCAGGCAATTAATTCTAACAATGCTGACACCACCAAATAGATATGTCCAGCACTGGGCTTCTGCTGAATACCTGCACAGAAGGTTTCCAGCAATTTTAGTGTTTATATGCTCCCAAGTGTCTAGCACTAGCCTGGAATATGCTTATTCTGGCAGTGACAGGCCTTCAGAGCATATCCGTTTACCACTACAATTTTGCAGCAGTGCCAAAAGAACAATTTGTGCTCTGGAGGTCAGAGCCAGTAATCAAGGGGTCCCAGGGCAGAGGGTTCAAACCTTAGGAGCAGTCCTTTTTCTATGACCTTTTTCCAAGTTCTCCTTGGAAAGGTCATACACTCTGTGTTTATGGATGGCTGGGAGGGTATCATGGGTTATGTTTCTGTCAGTGTAATTAATGCTGTGCGCCAAGTGGCATTCCACCCTTCACATCTCTTTCCCTTTACTTCTCATTGCCATACTGTACCAGCTCTTGGCACTCCGACTTGCATAGCAAGACACATCCAACATGGAGTGCTATACTTAATTTTCTCATGCTCTTCTCAAGTTTTAGTTTCACTCTACAAACGTGACAGAATTGTATGTATAGCAGTCATCCTGGGCTAGCCTCCTCAGCATATTCTTCATTTTATTGTTCTGAAATGGCATGGACCCGTTCCAGTTCAAGGCTATCCTGAGAACCCAGGTCTTGTTTCATTTCCTGGCATCAGGAGCTTATATGTTTTCCGTCGCGTCACACTAATCACAGGTGTGAAGTCTGTGGTCTCCCACACATACCAAGCCAAATACTTAGTCCATATAAGCTAGTCCGAGTCCCTAGGGTGCCTTCAGATAAGAAGTTCATTTAAATCAAATTCTTCACTGTGGTTCCTCAGGCAGGTGAGAATACATACTTGTGTCAAACAAGCAGTCTGACAAATTGAAGTGCATCTCAGTTGTATTGATTTTACACAGAATTGATTCGACTGAGGAAGTCAAGCAGAAAATAAATCAAACATCATGATTTAAACGCTATTGGGTTAGGGTTGCATCTTTTGTCAATATGAGCAAACAAAAATAATAAATAAATACTTGGTGTGATACAAAACATTTAAAACAAATTAATTATAGTATAAGTTTTTAATTATTTAGTTTACAGATATATTACATTTTTTGTGTTCTTCTGTGATATTTTTTTTTCTTATAATTTTTGTAAGTGTACTGTATGACAAAGATCTTGTACAAACTGGAGTCTGATTTAACAGCCCAATGCAGTTGATTTTTCTTATTCCTCTTGTTTCGTAAAATACTATTACTGTTGTAATGCATAACAGTAAAATTGTTGCCATTGTATGAGGTTCATAAATGAAGCTATGCAACACAGAACAACCTTCACACTGGACTCTTAAACTCAGTCATCTGTTGGTACCCGAGGACAGGTGCAACAGTCCTGACCTGTCAGTTAGGCCTATTTGATCTCATTTATCATAGCACTCTTGAGGTCACTTGTCAATATCCAGAAGAGAATAAAATGTTTTGCTCCTTGAAATACTAGCGTTGTAATAAAAAGGGATGCTGCAAGAGAGTTAAGGTTTGGCATTGAAATACGATAATTGCCACAAAAACCGATAAAAAAAAATGGCCTTCAGAGTTTGTTTTTATTGTTAGGTGATATAAAATGAGTGTTGTGCAAACCTCTTGGGGTTATAAGTACAGATCTGAGCACGTGTTATGGAACGAGCCAACTGCCATGCTATTTTTGGTGAAACTGGCTCAGCTTACTGACTGTGCCACTGCTTGTCAAGTAAAATTCATGGTACACTTTAAGTAGGCAGCTAAGTGTATGGAGGCTGAGAGTTGACTCAGGCACCAACTCATATTTATTTTGTCAAATGACAGCTTGATTTTTTTTGGACTGTGCATGTTTTCTTGTTTAAATTTTGGCAAAGTAAAAAGAAAAAATTGAAAGATTTGAAAGAAACTTCATGTCAGAGAAGATTTATTTTGCACTTTTCTTAATTTGCTGATTTGCAGTACCCATGACGGAATGCACTGCTATGTTATGCCATGTTTATAGGACGAGTACAGGGCACAGATTCATATTTCATCCTCTAAGTTAAAATTGACCTGTAACTGTCCTAACTGTGAATGAGTAAGCTTCTTCGGAGGATTTGAGTGGATGTGTTTGCCAGGAAACCAACACCAAATAAATCATGGCTGTCATTCTACTCCCATTACAGTTGAGGGGCCTGCGACACTATGACATGCAGAAATGTAGCGTGCCACCTGCAGTCTGTTGATGAGTGAGTCAGAGCGTTTTTGCTGTTGGGTGACAATACAAAATGGACAGTTAGTCTGCAAACAAATACAAACCGTCTGGGAATTTAAACCTGTTTAAATGCTTTGCCTGCCAGCTCATAACAAATTCAAATTCAAATTTTATTTGAACATACATGTACACAGTACGATATGCAGTGAAATGCTTATACGACTGCCTGTGACCTTAACATTTTTTAAAAACAATTAACAAGAAATAAGAACGAGAAATAGAAAAGAGGAAATAAATAAATAAATAGCTTAACTATAAGAAAGAACAAAATCTAAAAAAAATTCAAAAATATATATATACAACTTTTATGACTCGATTTTTCTGAAAAGTTTCAATAGTGAAAGCTAATGTTAAGGTTACGGTTAGGGGGGTCTGGTTAGCCTTTGGTACACTACGGTTAAAACAAACCACATCGTGCTGTTAAATAATATTTTTATAGCATGCAATTCCTTTATTAAATAATTATTTTTATTATAATATATGTAAATGTGATAAAGGCACAAAGTATTTTTAAAGAAAAAGTAGCCCCAGACTGAACTTCTTCTACCTTCTTTTGTTTTTGTAAATTTTATTTATATATTTTTAGGCATAAACTTTTCCAAATAAAACCTTAATCGTCATCTTAAACATTTTTTCCAACCTGTAAGTTGATCCTGAATGCTGAGGTGGAAAAAGTCTTTCCATATACTTATATGTGCGTATATGTGATGTGTATACACAGAAACCTTTCGACACCTGGCATTCAGTATCCAACTTGAGCATCTGCTCGAGTTCAGAATTTGAAACATCTCAGATATCACGCAACTCTTCCTGATCTGCCGCCCTCCTCTGAGGCCCCTGTTGACACAGGACTCCCCACCTCCTATGCAGTTGGATTTAGGGAGGCAGGTTCATTCTATTCTTAAAGCTATCTCCAGCTGAAAGAGTTGCTGTAGTGCCAAATGGAGGTGTACAGAAAGAAGAGCACACTTGTCATTGTAGGACTTGAGACTTTATAGTTCTTTACCTGTTTTATTTCTAAACAAAGACATAAGATTTGTTTTTGCAGCATTGGTTTCTGTTTTTTTCTGAAATTATTTTATATATCTATATATTTTTTCATTGAAGTACTTACATCTGCTTTGTGGACATTATCAGCTGTGACTGTTTGCATTACACCGGCTTTGCATTGCTTGGTACTGGTTTGGGCTGCCGTCATGACTTCTGTGGAAACTAGTCCTGGATTTAATTTAATTCAGGTCAGGATTGAGTCTCTAAGCAGCAAAATGGACACGCTCATTAGCATCCAGGAGAAAGTCCTCAGCCGCCTGGACAGCATGTCAGAGGAACTCGTCGGGATAGAAAGAGACATGGAAACCCTGAAAGTAGATAAGGAGGAGATGCCTCCAGCAAGCCGCACTAAGGGACCAACCCGAGGCATTGGCGGTGAGATGAAAGAAATGTGCCAAGAAATGAGTAGCATCATGACGGCTGTAAACAAGCGTTCGGAACAGCAGACCCAGAAGCTGGAAGGCATGGAGAGGCTGGTGATGGGCATCCAGCAGGTGGTCAGCTTCATTGGTGAAACAGTCAAGACTTCCAAAATCACAGAACTCATTTTCAAGGGGCCACGCAAATGCAAAGCGACATTAACTTCAGGGTGCAAGAACCAGGATAGCAAACATAGTGCTAAGAGACAAGCCTTAAGTGAGACGGTATCTGGCAAGGTGAGTCAGAATTGCAGAGTCAGCTAAACAAATTTCCCCAAATGTAGGACAATATAGGTATATAGCCAAGATTAGGATCAGGTTGTTGGATGCCCTTTGCACAACAACCTTCTTGTTCTAGCTCTATATAGGCTGCTCTTCATGAATACTAACTTTAGATGCTGACCATATAAGATTTGAGAGGGCATACATCATTTCTTCCATCTGTCACTCTTTCTATGCTTAGGTTGCTTTAATTCTAACATAATGCATTCCATTTTAAATAGATGTTTTATGATAGCTAATATGATTCATAGGACTGTTAGATAATTAACACAAAATTGATTCCCAGCACCATACTAAGAGAAGAATGATGAGAATGATTTAGATGATTAGGAATGCGTGTTGTCTTTAGTGCTTGCGTCAGAGTCTCTCTCTCCCACATAGCAGACAAGTGTTGGGTCATGGAATGGCAGCCATAGACACATTTGAATGTGACTGCCAGAACTGACCCACAGCTCAGCCCCTTGGGAGATCCGATCCTGCGTAAGTCATTTATGGCAATCGTAAATTGCCACAGGAAACCCTTAGGTGTGTGTGCTCAAATTTGGGCCACAGTTCAACAGTGTATTTCCAAATGTTTCAGTGCCTTATACACCTCTAGTTAAAACTATGGGTAAGAGGACTGATCTAGGATCAGATACCAGAATCATAAATCACAGGTGACCAAACCTTTGGGAAACCATCATTTCTAAATAGAAATTATGATTGTTTTATTATTTTTTTAAAATTATTATTATTATTTTTTAAGGATTTTAAAATTAATTGTTTTTATTTTTAATGTAGGACTTTTAAATAGTTTTCAGTGTTTTTAAGGATCCTCTTTCCATTAAAAGAAGACTAAAATAGCATATGCACTCTTAATTTAAATGCTGACTCCCATTAACATTCAGTTAGATGATGATCTTGGTTGCAGGACCATATTCTGGATTCTATCAAAATGGTTTTCATATTCATACTGGCTCAGTACCAGTCGTTATATAGGAAAACTCATTTTACTCAGCAGAATATAAAAGTTTTTTAAACTTTAAATGTGATCCTGTTTAGAACCTAAGTATATTTGTAAAGAACAATGTAAAATGGTCAGTCACATCATACCAGCTTACTAAATGATTTAATAATGATTTTCAATTCAATATTACTAATTACCAATACCTTTTTCTCTCATTTTCGTTTCTTGTAAACACGTTTTTTAAGTATTATTTAAACTTACCAGTTTAAACATTCTGAAAAGGTTCTGCTTTTATGGATAATGACCCTGACCTTGGTGTGGATAGAACTGGACTAGATTTTACATGCATGGCTTAAATAAAGTGGACCAGAAGATGATATCAGAGTTGTTCCCCAGGCCTACACTCATGAATAAATGCTGAGCTTTTAGCATTTCCAGTCAACACAATATTAATCTAAAGCACTCATCATATTTCTTATTTACTCTCCTGAACATTAACCCAATAAAATTGATTGTTTTATCCACCCTGACATTTTCCATTTGAATAGTTGCATCTTTATTTATTCATCTGTGTCTCTGTCCAATTATTTTGTGCTAAAGTTCATTATTTCATGTGATCTTCCCTACCATCCATGTTTTGTCTGCAACAGAAAACTATCTCTACTAAACTCAATAAAAGGACAGAAGTATTAAATGCGTCATGTGAACCCAGCAGCCTGGAGTCTGCTCATAAGCTAAAGCTTCATGGACATTTCGTGTCCTCAAAGAAATCCTTCAAATTTCTGCACTCATCTCTATCATTGCACTCAAAAGTGTGTACTATCATAATTATTATTATTCAAAAATTGACTGGTGATAGTAGTGACCAGAAGCCTGCAATATAAAATATCGTTCTATGCTAGTTGAAGATGCATAGAATGAGTAAGAGTGTGGTATGCTTTAGCACGGATTACTTCTTCATCACTCACCTTGTTTTTAATTTTTCTCTTCCATGTTTTTCTCTTTCATTGTAAAATTAAGATTATTTGAATCTTGAATAGTGATAATAGTGACCAGAAGCCTGCAATATAAAATACTGTTCTATGCTGGTTGAAGATGCATAGAATGAGGAAAAGTGTGTTATGCTTTAGCACAATTTATTCCTTCATTACTTACCTTGTTTTTTTGGGGTTTCTCTTCCATGTTCATCCTGTAATGCTAAAGTTGAAGGACCACAAGTTTAAAGATGGCAAGGAGAAGGGTTGTCTGAGCCTGAAGGGGCTGAAAGCACAGAAGAAAAAGAAGCCCCCAGACACTACAGGTAGAAATAGTTTAACTCATTAACAAATTAACAAGTTAACTCATTGCAATTTAGCTAACAGCTAATGCAAGTAAATGGACAAAATGTAGGAATTAATATTAAAAACTCGTTTGGTTTCTTTGGACCAAAAAAAGTGTAAAAAAGTGACATAGGTACATTTTAGCAATGTATATAACAATATATGTAT
>JAOTRS010000040.1:2249013-2264881 GCA_028565755.1 Dinotopterus cunningtoni | reverse complement strand
TCCCATAGCGTTTTCACGCAGCATCTCGTTCCCGCCTTTTCAGGGAACAGGGTTACAGCAAAGTAACCCGAGACGTTACTTGTAGCAGGTTGTTGGATGTTAGGATGTTTAGCTACTGCTGTTGTTGTTTCTATGAGAAACTGTAGTAGCTAAAAGGTATAGCCTACAGTTAAACTACTAATAAAAATAAAAATAACTAATTAAACACAAATTTTAAAACTGTGGACTGTCATGACAGGATCTTTTTCAAATGTACTGTAACATGCTAAGGTTCTTATCAGCTTAGCTGAAAAATCAGTTTAGCAAAACATTAACAATCTTTGCTACTTCCTTCACTTCCAGGGTTATTTTAATCCCTAATATCTATAGAGATTAAACTATAATTTTGCCATTTTGAAAGAAACCAGTAAATGAAAGCTAATGGCAGATGGGAACTAAAGTTGGAAGGGGGAGGTGGGTCTGGAGGCATGAGAGGCACACATCATACAGTAGGATTAGTCCAGAGGAATTATTTATCCTAATCTTTTGGATTTGTTGTTAATTTATAAATATAAACTTAGTGTGGAAAACTTTTGGAAAAACTCACATTTATGGAAAACTCTGGGATCAACACTTGCTTTTCAGATAAGTAAGTCCAGATCACTGAGAGAGAAAAAGATAGAATGTTGTGATTTGATCCCAGCAAAAGGGATTTGCTCTGCAATGAGGACTATTTACGAGAGCCGACAGGCCATAACCCTCATCTTTTCCTCTTTCAGGAAGCATGATGTAGGTGTAAACATCTATAAGCATCAGCAGTGGATATAGTGACATGTCAGTCCATCATGACTCTGAACAACAGTGAGAGATAAATGACACTTTTAGACAGTTAAAGCTTAAAGTGCTAAGCCTTTATATACACCCCTGGGATTAGTCATGCTCTGTGCACTCCTATATGGACTCCTATGACACATTACTGAAGAAATGTCTCACTGTTCACACTTTGTCTAACCCTTCACTCAACTCCTCATTGAAGGAATCAGGAAACACCCTGGATTTCCATAGCTGACAGTTTCACGGCATGCCTCAAGTCTGTATTCTAGGGACAATTTCAAAGCTATATATCTGTCATTCTTTGGTGGATTAGCAAGTGTCAAAACAAAAGAGAGAAGACTAAACATAAACAGCAAGTGGTAGGCCTCAATAGCTACACATTTGCTACACATTTCACTAAATATACAGGACCTTATACATCACATCATACAGTAGGTGTGCAACACAATGTCATTATCTTAATTTTTTTTATTTGAACCATAAATAAAAATGAAAAAGTTTGTCTCCTGTTTTTATTTGCTTTTACATTTGTTGGTAAACTGTTTCGTATAATGTACTCACATTCAGTTAAACCCCTGAAACATAGCAACTGCTGGAGTTAATGTCTAGGGGTGGTGTGACTTTCGGTTACTGAGTGAGAGGGCAGGAAGCATAGGGTCGGATGGTACCTCATTAAAGGCTATTAAAGCACACCACACAGGCAGGATGCAACAGTGTGTAGAGGAAAGAGAGGCATGGACCTGTCACATACTTTAGACACATATCTTTTTTTTTTTTCTTTTGGAAATCTGTTTCTCTCTCACACACACTGTTATCTTCAACACACAGCACTTCCTATGGAGCCACGCCTCATCCTGGTGAAATCACTCTTGTCCTAGCGGGCCAGAGCAGCAGCCACACAGGATGTGTGTTACAGTAATATCACTTCACTTTTACTTACACAGAGGCTACGTCTGAACTAAAGCAGCTCTTCGAGAGGTTGCTTGTGCTTTAAGTATGAACCGAGTCAGGAATCAGTCCATTTCTACTGTATTACTTGGATAGAATCATATACTGAATCTGAATGAATAAAAGGAATGTGAATGGAGACAGTGTAAGCAAATTAATTAAAATGAATTTACCTGGGCAAAGCAGAATTAGATAAAAGTATCAATGCAAAAAAAAAAAAATAATAATTCAAAGGTTAGGCATGGGAGCTTAATGATCAAGGGGTGATAATTTACAACAATGTTTTGAATGTGAATCTGTAGAGAGCCAATTATTTTAAGTAGATATGTACTGTACATGCAGGTATGTGTGATCAGAAATATGCAGTGGGAAATCAAGGTCATGTGATGGACCACAGGCTAATATTTAAAGTAGATGATGCTGCTGGGAAATGGTGTTTATGTAAACAGATATTATAGACATGACAATTATGCAGGATAGACTTGAAAAAAAAAAATTATTGCAAGTCCACTACTAACCTGGGAAGGCAACGGCTAACAGGTGCTTCCTCTGAAAAGTGTGAAGTCACACATCTTGTCACACTGCTGCTCATGAACCATGGAGCAGCTGATCTCACTTAAAGTGAGAAAGCTGACATCTTTCATCTGCATATATGAGCTCACTTACTCCTAGAGTGAATTAAAATTATAACACCTAAGAACAGTTAGACAGTTGTGTGCAGTATGTAAAAATTGTTAACTTATAGCAGATAAAGAAAATATCCCTCACCAGGTGTTCTGTTTTATCATTCTTATGAATCTTTAAATTATCATAATTTGACTCATGTCTGATTTTTTTCTTTCTTCGATTATGGGTAACTTAGTTTAAATGCAAGCAAATTTATTTGTGCACTCAAATGATTATAGAAAGCTAGGTAAACAAGTTGTGTCATCATGCATATGTGACCCTAGTATATCTAAAAGATCATTCAAATTGATGTTTCAAAAAAAAACAACAACAATGTCCTTTGCAGTAAGTCAGGGTAATTTAGCTAGGAAACATTATACATGCCACATCAAAAGCTACAAAACACATAGAAGCCAGTCATGGATAACTGATCCCAGATTCAAGCTTTCAAAATAGCAGTTATCTATCAAAAGCCGTTTACCGTGTTTATTCCTATGTAATGTGGCAAAGGTGTAACCAGGAGAAACCGTTATGACCAGGACCACCACCCATGTTTGAATAATACAAGAATGATCCCTTGACCTGAAATGACATGACTTCCTCATTATTGCAAAGAGCCATGAGGTTTTTTTTTAATTTAATATGCTAACTATCAAAGTAAGGGTTTGTTTCTCTGTCTGTCTAGCCATGTGTCTTAAAAGTGTAAGCCTTATAATTGCAAAAATCACGCCCATATAAAAGCGTACTCAGACACGCACTGTGGTTTCACAAAAGAATCATTTTCTCATCACCAGGGCTGGAAATATTTGCCTGCTTATGAATGAGGAGCAAATCCATCAAATAACTGACAGCAGACGCTCAGTATCATCTGTCTGCCAGACTCTCCTGTCTGGTAGCTAAATATACCAACTTCATTTAGGACACCAGCTGAAAAGAATTGGTTGTTTTCCGAGTTTTTCCAGACTGTTTTACTGTCTTTCTCTCTTTGCATGTCTGTCTGACTGTCTCTCTCTCCTGTATGCAGGTAGTGAGTAATCCTGGTTGTTCATTAGTGCTGCTGGTGATGACAGACTTTCTCAGCAGTCCATTGCAGTTTAAATAATTAACAGCATTTCAATCATTCACAGACAACAAGAAGGTGTTTTGTCTAGGGTTGTTGGGTCAATCAGACTTAGCTCTTATTTAATTACACTGGATGCTCTCTATTAATTGGAATCCAAGCACCTGGTGCTTAAGTCAGTCATACAGACTACACATTAATTTGTAAAGATGTGAAATTTGGTTAGTTTATTGTATTACCTCAAACTTCTCTGACAAGCAGCTGCTGAGATGCTGAGGGTGCTATCGAATAATGTTCTACCTTTTAGCCCATATTGTGAAGTATGGAGACATTTGTTTATAATGATTCCTTGGATAATTCCAAACCAATTTCCAGTTTGGGCCATTAAGCTTATCTACGGTCTCTTTAGTGTGCTATGTAACTTGGCAGGAACTGGCCACTGGGGGCACTAATTTACTTAAGAAAAAGCCTTTCAACCCCAGAATACACCCCTTAGCAGATATATTAAGTTGTATTTATTATTAAGTTCATCCTGTTTGACTGGAATTAAGTGAGTTTAATCCAAACCTCAACAACTCAAAAAACACGTAAGGCTATAAATAACATCAACTTGGACCTAACATGTTCTGTCGGTGGAAAGTTCAGGAATAAAATACTCCATGGCTCCAGTAAATAGCCAGAATATTATTGTACACATATAATTAATGAGCCTACTATATGAATAGTTGGATTGTGCTCATGAAATGAATTTGTGCTCAGTGGGTCTGTGGAATTCGTTTTTTACACTTAAAGAGGTCCTGGCTGCAAAATGACTGAGACCTTCTGGTGGAAGAGACAGTAATCCTTTCAGATCCTGACCCTTATTTAACCTCACTACCTGCACTGCAACAGCCTAATACATTACGTTGTGGTTAGTGAATGCATAAAATGTAAAATATGTAAGGAATAAAACACTCAGTCTTGTGTTGTTATAGAAAAATAAGCAATATTTCATCATCATCTTCATGTCTCAAAGGATCTTATTTCTTTTATACAACAGGTTTATATTATTATTGTGTTCCAATAACAACAAAATTACCTGTTTTTTTTTGTACTATAACACATCAATTGACTAGCAATTACAGATTTTTTTTTTTATTAAACAATGGCCACAAATCAGGTTCTTAAGTCAAACTGAGACTTTTGTTGGTGCAGAATAACTTATGAAGTTATGAGCGTAAAAACTCCCTTTATTTTCTGCATAATCCACTGCTACATTAATGCATTTTTCCTAGCATTTTACCAGTGGTTGGATACCATAAAGGTAGGGAATTCTCAGTAGACTAGAGCAGCGAATAATGTCTGAAATGCTGGCCTTCCAGGAACTCCTTTAATGTCCCAAAGATGTGGAAATGGCTTGGCGTGAGGTCAGAACTATACAGGGGTTGTGCTAGTAACTCTCACCCAAGTTCCTGTAATGTGCAAGTGGTGTTCATGAATGCCTCCTTGACTTCGATAAGACAAAGCTTGAATTTGCAGATCATCCAAGAGAATGAAACAGGATACTTATCATTATGATTACTAGAATTACTTTATTGCTATAATATTAAATAAACATCTCCTAAACAGAAAACCTTGCCACATATACATATGATCTGGCTTTTTAGAATTAATATATACAACATGTCCAACCCTCAACAAGCAGACAGAAATCCTCAAATCCTCAAAACCTAATTTTGGGGAAGGACGTTTCACATGGCAATTCTGACTCACACCCAATCCTGCATTGGCAGAATGTGTTCGCTTTAGAGAAATGTAACAGGGTATAAAATCTTATATAGAAACATGATTGTCTGGGTTATTAAGTAGCCACAATTTGAGTCAGCATATTCACATAGTCCAGTAATTAACATTTATCTCCAGATGTTTTAGCGGTTTCCTTTGGTATGTTTTCTCTTGTCTTGAAAATCAGAGGTGGAAATTGCACATATTTTACAGCATATTTGAGAGAGACTGGCACTAATAAATGGAGAGTGGGCAGTACTGTAAATATAATTGTACTTAAGCTCGAGCTCAGCAGGTGGCAGCAACAGTGGAAATGTGTAGATTTGCAATATATATATTGTTCAATTTAGTGTCCAATGTCAATACAGGTCAAAATGATTCAAAGAGGAAGTCTTTTGATATAAAGTTAACTCTATAAGCATTGTCCAAAATTCCAAATAATTCAAAAGGCTTCAGAAGGAACTTGGTGTCCTGTGTTGTTGTAATTACACACATTCTTGCTTACAGTAAATGCTTTATCCTGGTCAGAGTTGCTATGGTTCTGGATCTTGTCCCAGAAATACTTGGCATGAGGCTGGAATAGACCCCTGATAAGTTGCCAGTCCACTGCAGGACACCATGAACATTCTGTGTTGTATACTGGGTTAGGTAAATGTGACTGACTACATATAAAAATGTTTTAGCAGCTCATACTGTTGTTTAGTTTGCAGCCAATAAAATTTGTTGCTGGAGTTTAATATCACTTCAGTAAGTGCTTCAATGAGCATAATAGGAAATGTGAAAACAAAGCAAGAATGGCAAACACACACACACACACACACACACACACACACACACACACACACACACACACACACACACACACACACAGTCTCCTCATCTGCTCTGGGGATATTCACCAGTTCTTGTGGAAAGTTTCATTCTTCGCTAAGGGAGGGTGAGCCTCAGAGCAATTTGGTTGTCTGAAACATTAGGTTGTTGAATTGAATTTTGGTGTAATTTTAGTAGGAAACAGCTGTGCGGGCTGGCGGCTGTTCCCAAGAGTGAAACCGTACGCTCTCTATATGAGCAGAGCCATGGACTGCTTTTTCTGTTTACTCAGCATGGGTCTGCGCTGAATGCATGAATAATCAGACATGAGGAAAACGGGCTCTGGAGTGTATAAAAGACAGAGAGAGAACGAGTGAAAGAACATGTTTATTTTGCAGGTACATTTTGGGCCTGGGGATGAGGTTGGGATTACGATTGTGCAGGTGTGTGAGCGTGTGTGTACTTACATTCAGGTAACCACAATTTATCTACAGATGCCAAAATAGTTCTCGTGTCACATTTAGCTTAGCCATCAAGTAAACTAACCTAAATCAACCACTCAGGTTTCTCAAAGTTATCATCATGAATTAAGTCTTACTGCCATTGCTTCATATAAATCCATACTCTTTAATGACATCTTTAACATTCTTTCTTTGACATATTTTACAATACGCAGCTCCCTATACATTTACATGTATTTTATATCATGAGGGGAAGTTAGTATGCAGACACCGGCTTTTCTTGTTTAAAGATGCTGTAGATGGGTCTACAACCCCCCCCCCCAAAAAAAAAAAAAGAAGAAAAGATAATTATATAAAAATAATAGATTTTCCTTCTATTGTGACCTCATATAAGAAGAGCCACTCCACTGGCTTGTTGATCAGCCTTGCAGTTACCCAGGGGGTGGGGCTTAGCAATAGCTCATTTACTCAGACACGGAAACAGCACATTCAGAGGAAGAGTGAAATAAATGGAGTTTGACGAAAGAAATGCATTATCTGCGGGGTAATTCTGCTGGAGCATTTACAGACATGATGCATACATGACTTTTAATTATACTTCCACTAAATACAGCACTGTGCAAAAGTGCAAATTAAATAAAATTAAATGATATAGATTGAATCATAGAAATGAGAACAAATCCTTTACTGTGACAGGCTAAAAAGTGCCTAAACAAGTGTTGTTTTTGTAATAACCTTAGCAGCAACCTCATTTCCCCTCTTGTCTGTTCCAACCACTCAGCATTCAGCATCACCAGTATACTAATCACCTGCCTGAGCATCTGTCATCATCTGCACCTGTTTCTCACTGGTTCATGCTTAAAGTTGGATGTTTTTATGCTTGAACGATTCATAGGTCACTGTGTGGCTGATTAAACAAACAAAAAAACATTTCTTGAAAGTGGTCAGTTAAAGTGACTGGACTAAAAATGAAAGACAAAAAAGGGACTGGACTGAAAATGAAAGTCCTTCAGGAAGGAAAATTTAGGAAAGTTTTTTTTTTTGGTGGGGGGTTGCACATTGCTTTATATCTACTTTTTTTAATTTCTACTTAGAAATATGAATAAAATGATGCATTGCAAAATATTTAAAGTTATCAATATACATTCTTCTTGAGCAAAAGTTGGTTTATAAACATTTCATGCAACAGGGTAGTATTAAACAAGAATAATATAGTTTCATTAAAATTATATACAATATGTCATCAGAGATCTGGAACATTACATGTCATTGAAAGAACCATGAGCATCTTAGATATTACACGTAAAAGGATAATCTCTGCTTGTAACACTAACATTGTTATTTTTATATTACTTGAGCAATGCAAAAAATTACAGATTTGCACATGTGACATCTCACTACCTAAAATGTTCCATGTATTAACATTCAGTTAGCAGACTTTATACAGTCATCATACAGTTAGCTTGTCTCATGATAACAAGAGAAAAAAGCACTGACAAAAAACTGAGTCTCAGACTCGAGCAGTAGTCAGTCATCTGTATTCCATCTCCTGCTGTGTTCACGAGCTTCATGATTTGGACCACATAGTCTGGTTTGAAGCAACTGTTTTGACTGACACACTTAGATGATTTGCTAGTACACACATGCAGCCCTTCACCAAATAATGTCTAAAACCAATGTAAGCAAGCCTTAAATGCACCTGAGGGAGAGTGGGGAAGCTTTGCAGCTTGTTGACAGTACGTACTTCCAGAATGGGTTTTGGAGTTAATTTAAGTAAAACAAGCTGCTAATTGTCCGTAGCGCGCTGCGTGAATCGCCTTGATTCGCCACAAACTGCTTGGAAGGAAATCCACACGCTAATCGTCGGCTGTGCACACGAGGACAAAGCCCTTGATTGGTTTACTCTCGATCTGATTGCTATTTACGTTAGTGCTTTATACGTTTCCTGTCTGGCAAATTCGAGAATGAAATTCTCCAGAACGGCAATTTTTGGGAGATTCTGCAGTGAGTTCGTGTTCAGAGGATACAGATTGAGAAGAAACTGGATAGCAAAATGATTCAATGATTCATGTTGTCCATTTTTTTTTCCTCTAGTTAGTCAACTTACACGAAATATCATTCATTCACTCTTTGGCTTTTAAAGTGGAGGGAAAAAAGCAACAATGCAACCATGCTGGGAAACATATGAAAGTCTGTGTGGAACGCTCTGGAAGTTATTAAGTGTGAATGTAATTTAACTCAGTGGTGATTCATAGAGTCAATTAGTGCACAAATTAAAATTTTGTGTGCAGGCTCATTAGACGCCCTTGAAAAAAATGACTCAGGAGGTCATATTTGTTCTGTTCAGAGAACTAACCATGATTAACTGGAATGTGCGTGTGTGTTAGTGGGTGCACGAGAAACAGCTTTTTAATCCTTACTGTATTGTAAAGATAGACAGCTATTTTTAACATGAACATAAAAAGGATAAACACAGCTACACTATGAGAATCTGTTTTACTTTTATGTTAGAAAATAACTACTGTACATGGCTTCCTACTATAACAACATTATATGATTATTTTACACCTATATAAAAATGTATCTAGAACCTTAATTATGATCTTATTGTAATTGCTGAACATAAAGATAATGCATGCCCCAACATGAAAGTAGCTTTTTCTCATAACAATCTGCAAGAATATTGCAGTGAAATAGAAAGACTACATATGGTACAGAGAAACTGAGAGTCCACCTGTATTAAGCCCTGTATTCCATCTCTTGTTGTGTTCATTAGCAACATAATTTTACTGAGTCATCTCATTTCCACACAACATACGGTGTCAATATGCTACGCCTTGTGACTGGAATAGCTGGCAAAGTATCAAAACACATTTCTGAACCCAGAGTTTAACACTCCCCTCCATGAGTTTGAACAAAATTCTTTGATTTGTAAATATTTATTTGCTGATGTTTATTGAAACGCTAATTGAAAATGCATGTAGAATCTTTAAGATGGTTTTGATGTTTACGGAATACAAGAAATACATGGCAGAGTGCTTATCTGCATTATAATGACCGGAGGGGGTTGAATCACTCTTCGAAAATCATACTGTAACTTTGGTGCCCAGTTTTTTCCAAATTGCAACAAAAACTAAACATATTGTTAAAGTTTCATTATGGTAGTTTAATTGTAAACTGGTCAAATGCCTACCAAAAGCTGATTGTTTAAGTAATCAGTGCCTCATTAGAAATACATTGACAGATTAGAACAGAGATGCAGTATGCCAAATTTCATTTAGATTGGACTTACAATTCCTGAGAAACTTCTAACGTTTATTTCCAATTTCTTGGAGCAATAATAACATGCAACTTTTAATTGCCTATATTGTTGACCAGCTATCAACAACTTAAATCTCCTCGCTGAAACATGTTAAATATTTATATTTGTGATGTTGGTGTGGTACAGTATTTTTCTTTTGTTCCTGTCAGATGCTAGCAATTTGCAATAATGCACTGCTTACACAGTTACAGTAGTGTTTAATAGCAGAAAAAATATCCAAATCAATCTCAAACAAGTTTCACTGTTAGCACCTAAAACATTGAGTTTTCTAAAAAAAAAAAAAAAATCAATGTTATTGAAATAATAATTAAGATTAAAGTTTTCTTTACTGTAAATCAAGTATATAATTAAAAACATTAATTTACTCTGCAACTTCTAGCATGAATTATTATTAAATATACCTTCTAATAAATCAAATTCATTTCAACTGTAAAGGTGTCTGTCTTTGCTCTATCTTTCTGTTTTTAGTGAATGTAGTTTATCCTTTCATGGACAGATGGCAGCAGTGAGCTTCTGCATGTCTGAACTCCAGTTCAGAATGGCAACTAGGGCATCTGGTCAACACAAGTGACTTTTATTCCATGCTTGATTTTTATCGCAGCCTGTTTCAGTCTTATCATTTCACCAGTCGGACAGATGATACTACACTGCAGAGAAGGAGAGACATAACATAGATGGAGACAGGATTTGTGGAGGAAGTGCTTAGTGTGATGTTTCTAATGGGGAGGGGACGAAAGCCAGGTAAGAGAATGTGGGGGTGTGGGATCTTCTTGCAGGGTTTGCATTTGCCAAGTGGATCTTGCTTCTAGAAGCATTTATAACATTTTGCAATGTTTTGGAAGGAGTCTCCAATGTCAGTGTTTTGTTACAGTCAGACATACTGTAGAAAGACTTCCAGGCAGAACAAGATGTGGTTTCTAGGTGACATTATAGGTGACTTTTTTTGCCTAAATAAAAATAGAGAATTAAAAAAAAAATAGTGATGGTACAAATGGTGATGGTAGCGGATCGTAACAACAAGAAGTAAGTGGTTTATGAACATTACAAAACATTAACTGTAACCTAAAATGGATAAAAAAGTGGTAACAGTATTATAAATTCACACCAAGCCCTTCATAGATAAGTTTTCCCTTACAGCACACTCTTAAAGAACAAAGGGACGTATAGTTTAAAGAATGATGGTTTTCATGTATTTTCCTAGACCTGGGGCCTGCACAAAAAGTATTTGGTCCACAGAGCCAAATTCTTGAGTGAAAAGCTTTGGGAAATTGTGTGAAATTATTAACAAGTGAACAACAGAAAGCTCTTTTTAATACAAGAGTTTTCTGATGACATCTACATGGAATATAGTACATTTCATATATAACCTTATTGGAGGTGTCATTGTGTGTTCCAGAAGTGTCTTTCTTAAAAGGTATAATCAGGGGGTTGTCATAGATGATGAGGTTTAGCATCAATCTCCCTTATTCTTTCTACTCCATAAATGTGAAGTCAGCATTTACTGTGTTTCAGTGTTTCTGGTGATGATGAGAAGTGATTTAAAGGGATGTGATGATAGTGATCTCCCACCCCCAATCTCCGGCAATGTGCCCACATCATGTGGAAACTAACAATAAGTTCTCAACCTTTTTAATTAGCCAGAGGGCCTGGGCTGACAGCTTCTCCTGACACTGATAGCACAGTAACTAGCTATTATGCTAAATATTTGGTGCGTTGCACAGCTCAGACTGACACTGTGGTCTCCCAGGGGGCCTATTGGCTATGGAAAGCTCTGGCAAATCATCCAGAATGAAAATGGCGCAAGAAGGGAATGATGGGAACTATTAATGACCAGAAAATAATTCATCACGTTTTAAAGAGGACATGCCACTTAAATGGCTGTGGTTCCAAATTTCATGTGCTTGTGGGAGTAGGCTGTCTTGCTTGATTGAGTGTTAACTATTTTAATGAAAGGAGTGAGAGAGACTTGCTTGGCAGGCGCCATTTTGGGAATTTATTGCAGGCAGGGGTGCTATTTGTAGGTCACAGCCTTTCTAATGAAGTCTCATCCCTAGCAGCAGCCTGAATTATGGTGACGTGTCATGTGTCATGGCTAGCACTCACTCTTTCTTGCATGAGTGGGTTGGAACCATGTTGATGGCGACCTTAGGGGTCAAAAGTCTCAGGTAAGCTTCTATTCTCACTGCTAGGGTCTGTCTGTCTTGTAATTTGGGACATCCTGCTCGAGTGTTAATGGTGAACAGCGGTGAACTCCAAGTGCATTATCATTGAGATTTCTCAACAGTTGATCTGTGCATAATAGCTTTTGTGCTACTGTACAGTAGCTACTATGTTGGCTAATTTTTCTTCTGATCTTTAAGTACTTGCCTTACAGCTTGATACTGAGATTGGGCTAACATCTTTGCAAGGTTTCACATGTCCTCCAAATGGAATTTCTCATGGCTTCTCTGGTTTCCTTTATCCTTCCAAAAAGGAATTACATTGGGATAGGATTCTGGACTCTGGATTCACCATGATACAGTGCATACTAAAGGTAAATAAATAGATTATTTTAGGTACTAATTATTTATCAAGGAACAGGTCTACAGTTTATGTGAAGGAACAAAAAAAGATGCAACAAGTACTTACAGATGTAGAACAACTTGACATTTCTTCATACAGATTAGAGTTAACACACAGAAAATCTGCATACCGTCTGTGATCTGTAAAGGATCTATGTACAGTAGGCTTTGGGGAAAACATGTCTATCAGCTGGGCTGCTTTTCTTGTTCAGCAGATCCTCTGTTTTGGTTCGCAGACATGATGATCTATCACTGTTCTCCTGACAACTCTGATTTACAAGACCTAAATGTAATCCTTGTTGTCTCACGCTAATGCAACCGATGCACTCGTGGAACCCATTTTGCTGTAAAATGCTCTGAGTAGTTTAGCTAGGGAGTGACGCACTGAAAGACGGATAGAAAAAATGTGGCAGGGCTTCGCATGCTTGCACAAACAGATCCGTACATTAAGCATGCATGATACGAGATCTGCCAAAGTTCTAATTAAAAACATTGTCTATACATATATACTGGCAACAAAAACTAGAACTAGAACTGTTCTAGTTCTAGTTCTAGTTTTTGTTGCCGTCTAGCTTGTCGGTTTCCATGGTGTGATCAGCAGACGTTCCTAGAGAACCTAAAGAAGCAGAGGATTCTGGGCCTGTGATAGACATGTTCTGTGGGGTGTTTTTGGCTGTGATTTAGTATAAGGCTGTTTGTAAGACTTAATTGTTTGCCTTTGAAATGGTGTAATCTTCAGGTATTACACCACTGAAAACAATCCTGAACGATAGCAAAGCCTCTACACATTTGGCAGGAAATCAAAGAAAAACCCGCAAAAGGAGTTCAAACGTGAGTATCGAAGAGTCACCCTTCACACAGATCTCTGAAATTCTTTCCACTTTAGATGTCTTACAGAGGCGAGCGCAGGATTAGGGATTTTAGTCGAGTAATGTGGCTGTTGTGTTTAATGTCTATTACATACACAATTCTTTAAGTGGAGTATTAGATTTATGACTTGTAAACATTGGAGCCAGAGCACAGGAGTGTAGACGTTGGACTTTGGATGACAAATAAATATTCTGAGGTGTAATCACTTCACCTTTACACATCTCTAATTGTAGCCTGAAGCTGGAGCACAAACTATGTACGAAAGAAAGGAAAAAAGAGAAAAAATTACATTACACCATGCATTAACGGTAAGAAAGGAAAAAAAAAAATCTACATCCTGAAAATGACACACCTACTTGAAAAAAAGACCTAAATGTAAACATGAATAAAAAGTTTGGTTTAAACATGGCATCAGGAGAAATCTGTCATGTGGTTGAGAATTCCAGATTGGAAAATTGCATTAAAGGGTGGAATACATGTTTGTATTTACTTGACCATCCTGTCTGTCATTTTGTAGAAAAGGCTTCACACTCCTTCACTCTATTTAAAAAGAAATGCCAGCCCCAGCACTTATGATTGTTCTTATAAATAATTATTAGTCAGATTATGTATGTTGGTTGTGTTAGTGTAGTCTAAGTGATGTCATTATTGTTCATGCTATTGAGAAATCTAGTAAAAAAAAAAAAAAAAACAAAAAAACAGTTAAACATAGATGAAAAAAGAGGACATGTTCACAGAGTAAAATTGTATTATTATTTTTTTTTCAGCTCCACAACTGCACCCCATTTTAGTTTTGAAAAACAACAACAACTACATTATAGACATTATGGACTTTTAAGTTTTTAACATATGACTTGCTCATTTTGCTTGTCTTTAGCTTAGTGGCATGAGCAGCAATAAGCTGGTTGCGTGCCTGTGTGCATGTGTGTGTGTGTGTGTGTGTGTGTGTGTGTGAGTAAAAATCAGTGATTTCGTGTCAGCAATAAGCTGGTTGCGTGCCTGTGTGCATGTGTGTGTGTGTGTGTGTGTGTGTGTGTGTGTGTGTGTGTGTGTGTGTGTGTGTGTGTGTGTGTGTGTGTGTGAGTAAAAATCAGTGATTTCGTGTCTGGCCCAGTTATTCCAGTTGCCGGAATGACTCGTGTTTTGCCAACTCAGAATCTGTGTTTGGTGTGAGTGCTTCCTTTCCTCATTAAAAAAGCATGTCTACAAGTATATGAGTGTGTAAATGAGCACATGTATGTAGAAAGGCAACATAGGCAACATATTTGGCAATCTATGTGTTCTCAATCATTATTGGTCAAAAGATAGTGCTTAATTTTTAGGAGCTCTGATGTTTTATGAACTAAATTACAAGTTTATATCCATGTGCTTGTTCAAGTATAGAATGTTTATAGTTTCTATCATTAAAAGCTTTACACAAGGATTTGTATATTGGATGTTCCAAATACAGTTTTTAATTGAAACATCTAAAGAGTCTCCAGTGACAGTGCAAGGGTAACATTTAATGTGTGATTTAATGTATAAGTATCTCAAAATGTTAGGATATTTTATTTTAAGTTTGAATACATTATTATCTATACCACATAAATAATGTGTATGTCTTGGTCTTGGTCACTACACACAGGAAAAACTGCTAACTTGTACAGTTGTACAGAAGCTGATTGTCGACACCCTCCACAAGGAGGGCATTGAAGCATATGCATGAAAAGTTACCTAGAAGTGAAAAGCATGGTAGAAAAAGGTGCACAAGCAACAGGGAAAACCTCAGCCTTAAGAATAGTGAGGCAAAGCCGATTCAAGAACTTTGGAGAGCTTCCCAAAGAGTGCAGGGCGGCTGGAGCCTGTGCATCAAGAATCACCATGCATAGACATCTAGAGAAGATGAGATGAAGTGCTAAAGAGTGATCCAAAGTCTTCTTTTCACATAAAAATAAATTTTGAATTTAATTAATAAAAAAAAAAAAAAGGAAAAGTGTTGATGTACAGAATCTAAGTTGCTTAAAATCACAGTCTATGATGATTTGAGCTGCCATATTATCTGCTGGTGTTGGTCAAGTCTGAAATCAACACAGCTGCTGTACCAGAATATTTCAGATCACTTCTGGCTGCTGATAAGCTTTATGAAGATGCCAATTTCCTTTTCCAGCAGGACTTCTAGCAACTACCCACAGTGCCAAAACTACCACTAACCGTTTTTTTTGACCATGATATTACTGTGCTTCATTGGCTAGCGCACTCACCTGACCTGAACCCCACACAGAATCGATGCATTATTGTCAAAAGGAAGATGGGAAACATCCAACATCACAATACAGACAAGGCTGGTATCAAAGCAACCTGGTCCTTAATAATGCATCAGCTGGGTGATCATGCCATGCCACATTGGTGCAATAAATTGTGCTAAAGTAGCCCAGATCACATATTGAGTGCATGAATTAACATAATTTGTAATTGATTAACATCAATAATTTCTTATTAATCTTTAAAAAATCTTCTAATATTTTAAGATAATAAATTTTAGATTTTCATAAACTGTAAGTCACAATTATCATAATGAAAAAATATATATTTCACTTACTGTACATGTACTTAC
>JAOTRS010000040.1:2132374-2145044 GCA_028565755.1 Dinotopterus cunningtoni | reverse complement strand
ATCAATATACAGTAGGTAAGTTGGCATAATGAGTAAGTATCTCAATTATGAGATAATGAGTCAAGATAATTGATTACTAAGTCAAAATAACATGATATCTTGATGTAACGAGATATATCAAAGAAACAACAGATCAAGTCAAAATATGAACACAGAACTTTATACATTATTTCCCACCATGTGCTTTAGGGGGACTTTTATAATAAAAAAAAGAAAGAAAGAAAAAAAGGGTGCCACAATTATGTGCAAATGTTTTTATTTAGACTGCTTTCTAATCTTGCCTAGGCTGACTTCCTGCCAAGATGATTTTGTGAAAGATGTCTCACTAGCAAAGGGTGATTTTCTCACACAGTGGACGTCTGTCTGTCATTACATTTTAATCACTTCCTGGTCTTAGGTGTGCCCTGTCACCTGTAGGTGTCGGTCCATATTGTTTTAATATTCTGGGGTGTTCCTGTATTTTTTCAATCCCAGCAGTGTTTATACATGCATACTGTCTTTCTCTGTTACCTAACTTTTTGTGTGCCTCAAGTTTTCGCTCTGACTCAACTTTAATCTGAAGATGTCCTCCATGCCTTCCATATCACCCCGTTCTTCTGGCCCTTTGGCATTTGTAACATTATTTGTTCAGTGCCTGCTGACCTCAGCGTGCCTTACGTCCGACCCTGGCAGGTGAGCAAGAAGAGGCACATGTTCGATGTCCCGCAGAAAGGACACGCAGGTCAGAGTGTGGAAGACATGTGAGATGTAATGAGGCCTTGGCGCGGCTCGTGTCCAGGAATTATGGGACGGTAAATCATAGGGCCTAATCTCTTTTTCGGGAGCAGCGTCATTCCACAGAAAGTATTTTTCTGCCATGCGTTCTGCCAGGCGGGATGTCATGTTTGGATTGTAGCTTGAAGCCGGTTGTGAAAGGAGGATAAGAATGTGAGCTTTCCATTGTATGAGAACCTTCACACACACACACACACACACACACACACACACACACACACACACACACACACACATATATACACACACAGCTACTTTAGTTACATCTTACACACACACACACATCACTCTCATCTCAGCGATGGATGGTATAGTCAGATTTCACACAAAAACAAGTGTGTGTGTGTGTGTGTGTGTGTGTACCTAAGGTAACTTACTTAGCAAATTTGAATAAATAAATATAGACATACATTACATACAGTACATACAGCATTCAGATAATTAATTTCTTCTTATTATTATGGTTTATTGTATTGTTTATATTAATATACCAGTTGTAACACATTTTTTGCATACTGTAGGCTTAATATGCCTTAACTACAGTATTAATATATCCCTTTAATTTGCTCAAAATAAACAGACTCTTTTTCTTTGCATCATCATATTGCTACAGTTAATCCTTCATCATTTTCTGAGGCGTGGGAACCGTACAGCCGTTATCCAAAGAGCACTCCAAAACCGATAGACATTGCAAGAGATAGCTATCCATTTCATCAACAAATTAAGATCTTTGTTTGGTTTCGCTCGGGTCAATTCAAACTTAATGAACAAAGTGAAAAAAATGCCAACTATGCTAACACGCTCGCAGGCATTTTCCTTAGTGCTTCTTGTGTTCGGGGGCTTCCCTGGGGAATGGACGGGCCTAATCGAACTCAGAATGAAAGAGTTAACCCCTGTGCCCTGCCCTGGTCAAGCCCCATCCTCTTGCTGTGCCCGGGGAAGAGGAGGAGGCAATCCGCGGTGTACCGTGTGTTTCTAATATCTGCCCGAGAAAAAAAAAAATCCCTCCAGGCCAGGAACGTCTTGGGTGTTCTGCGGAAAAGCTTCCATGGTGCACGGGTCCGGGGAATATTTGACAGTTTCCCAGTGAGAAAGTGTGTCTTTGGGCTTGGCCGCACTAAAGGAAAAAACAAGGACAATATGGGGAGAAAAGCAAGAACGTGAAGGTTTATGGGCGGAGCTTACATGTGTAAGTGTTCTTACAAGTTAATTTATGCAGAATAAAAATTTTCGTCATTTTTTAAACATACGATCGAGTGTTGTGCTTTATGTCAATCATATTTCAGAGTGAATATTATTTGTGATGGAGTATGTTCTGTATGGTTTTTATTTCTCCTACTAAGGAAATAAGCTAATAAAAGACAGTTTGGTGAATTTGGACTCCAACCAAGAAAGCACAGATGCACTGTGTAGGGAAAAGCACCCTCTGTGCATGGCTCGGTATAATAGCCCTAACCACCACCCCTCTCTCTCTCTCTCTCTCTCTCTCTTGCACTCTCTCTCTCTCTCTCCCTCTGTGGGGAGAGGTAATGAACCTTAAGTGAGGCCGGTGTCTGGTAATGTAATATACACAGCGCCCGTGTCAGGTCTGGATCCAATAATGTGTCATTTGGTGCGTCTGGAACAGATTGGCCCACCGTGATAGGACTGAACTCTTGCCCGGGTGAGAAGCTCTCGGCACCCTAAAAATCCCTCCCTCCTCTCTTACTCCTAACTCCTTTCTCTACAATCCCTTTATCCCCATTTACCTCCACACGAGGCCCTGACCCCTTGGCCCATGACCCTGACCTCTTTCCAACTTTTCAGAGGTCAGAGCTGGTGATTAAACCACTATAGCTGGGTCTGACTGGTTGAGCCATCTTCTATCAGATCAGAGCCTTCAAAAGACACCCGCTATCAACAGGTGCACTGTGCTGTTTGTTACAGAAGCGGACCTGTTACCTATCAGGAATAATAAACTTTCCTCTGACAGCCTGGTGGCAGAAAGGGATTTTCTCCAGTAAAGATGTTTTAGATTCCCCTTGTCTCTCTCTCTCTCTCTCTCTCTCTCTCTCTCTCTCACACACACACACACATACACACACACGCACACATACATATAAGTCCTCAGGTCATGTTTTACCGCAGGTTAATTACGAGCTCTATAAAAAACGCGTTTTCCCTGATAACTTACTTCATGTACATAAAGTACGCAGCCATTCTGAATTTAGGAGCTATTTGATATTACGAGCCATGTCAGTCCTCATTTCCTCCAGAAACCTTTCAGCAAATGTTTTCTATCAAAGATGACCGTGATGTTAAAGCTTAAACCCTTGACAGACGGTTTGTTGTGAAAATTAAGCTTTATTTAAGCTAGTCGTATAAATTGTAGAGACAGGATAACACTGTCATGTCATGCATGATCGTCATCCTTTTTTAAAATTCTGGATTCTGATTGATCAAAAGCTTTTGATTAGTTTCTGATTCCGGGAGCTCTCGACAGGGAGTTCAGGTGCAAATCACAGGTTTGTGTTAATGCACAAGTTGAGTTTCTATAGGAACACTTCAATGATGAGTAGTATTAAATAAGCAGATTCAATATAAATGAAGAAAGGTGACATTTATTGAACATGAAAACAAAAAAAGCATTAAATGGTGGTAAAAGAGAAATAAGACACTTCAGGTGTGTATGTGTATAGAAACCATGATTTTATGTTTTTGATGAACAGAAAGCAGAAAGTGAAGAATTAAAAGGTACAGTTGGACACCGATGCCTTTCTTAGAGCACTTAGCAAACAGAACTAAAGCCCTGGTTGATGAGGGTGCCTAATGTCCTAAGAAGTGAGACGGATTCAGGAGGAAATTGTGAATCGAGAGGTTTAAGAGATAAGATCGAGAGATAGAGAGAGAGAGAGAGAAAGTTTTGTGTGTACTGTGGGGCGGTTTCACCCATGTAGGGCCATTTGGAGCAGGGCTCAGACCTTTCTCCTCCCTGGAGCTTTTGATTTAAGAGGCTTAATAAACATGATATAGTGCTCACAGCGATTGCGCAGACAGGAATGTAACCCCCTCAATCCCTAACACACTTACCTAAAGACACACACACACACACACACACACACACAATTTTTCAGGACGGTGTTCACTCTAGAATGTTCAGTGATGTGGCACTGTGATGGAAGTGATGGAAAAGAAAAGACACCAGGTTAGGGTTTACAGTACTTTCACCCCAGCTTTCATTTTCTTTAGTTTTCCCTGTAGTACCTAACAATATTTTGATATATTTCTTTAACTTTCTTATTTTATTAAACATGCTAGCTAGCTGGTAAGCTGGCTAATGTAGCTTAAGCAATTGAAAGGGACTAATTAAAGAGACCAGATTCTGAATTTCTGAGTATGTGTAAGTCACATTCTGGAGTTTTAAACATGCTATTAATGAGACTTTAGATTATAAATGGACAGCATTAACTCCATTTCCACAATTAAGAATTCTTGTTTCCATTAAGGTGGCTTAGGTCACCTTGCACCTCCAGGGTCTGGGTTTGATTCCTGCCTCAGGTTTGTGTGTGGTTTTTGCATGTTCTTTCCGTGCTTGGTGGGTTCATACTGGGTATTCCGGTTTCCTCCCACAGTCAGAAGCCAGGTAAATTGGGCTAATTGGCATTCTCAAATTGCCCGTAGTATGTGTGCCCTAAGATGGATTGGGTGTACCCTTGGGATTGGGTGTACCCTGCCTCGTGCTCTAATGGGTATATAGAATAGGTTCCAGGCTCCCTGCAAACCTGTACACAGTATAAGCGGTATAAATGATGATGAGTGTGTGGGAATTCTTGTTATGCTAACATGAGCTAAGCAGTGTTAGTTAGATGGTGTTACATTAAGACAAACAAAATACCTAACATTATGAGAAAGTGTAACAGATTTTTTTTATTTATTATTCCTTTTTTTTGAATATAATACATCTCATGCATGACATGATCCCTTGCAGTGTTAATGTTCTGTTTTGTACCTTCGCTATGTTAGTTATTAGGAGCACATGTGGAGCTTCACCGCATTATGTACCGCATTCTTAATGTGGCATGGAAACACCGAAAGATTCAGTAATTGGAATCAGTCTGTGTACGCAACTTAAGATCGTCCTTGTCAAAGAGATTTAGGTAGTGCAGGTCATACTTAGACCTGGAGTTGGGTTCCTGCACTGTAGTCATGGTAACCCAATAGTTTTGGCCTGCGTTCAGCCAGACGCCGGGGATTGTGGTTGAGTGTGCAGAAACAAGCCGGGTGCTCGAGTGCGTGCTGTGGATTGGGAGCAGACCAGTGCACGTTCGCTAATCAAAATGCAATTTGCTTACTGCGGCCAAAGCGCAGCAGCGAACATCATGAGAAAAACCAAAACGAGCAGGATTTACGATGTGCCTTCTTGCTTTCCTATTCTGGTGCAAATCTCTTTCCCTTTCTCGCTCTCTCACTCACACACACACACACACACACACACACACACACACACATACACACACACACACACACACACACACACACACACACGCCCAGGCTAAGGCCTCAACATGGCCGATCCACAGATGGCTCCCATTAGGAGCTCCATACAGTAGCCATTCTTTTTCACTTACCCCCTTCCAGAGCCCTGGGCTCCCCACATCCTCCCCTTCTTCACCCCGTCCTCTGTGACGCTCATTAGAAATGTAACATACTGGTCAGGGAGTTTGTTACTGATTTATGTGGCACAGGTGCTCCTTTTAAAAACGTGTGCATGGACTAGCTGTAGTCCGTGGGGCTATAAACGCGCACCAGCCACGCTCGGCGAATAACAGAGTGGGCCCTGTCCTCTCCGTATGCATATCAGAGTGCATTAGGTCACTCAATTAGTAATGAACAAGTCAGTGTTGACATCTCCAGAACTTCGTTTACAAGCTTGTAATGAATGTCTGCCCTTATACAGTTAGCTGCTGCCAAAAACCAGATCCAGAAATGGTCCAGCTGAGGGTTTCATGCAACCAAATTTTAATTTTACAGGATGCATACTTGCATCATGCCATGTCAAGTATTAAAAGAAAAGACTTGGGGGGGTAGGAGTGGATGTGAGTTGAGACACATTATGTGTTTTAATACATGGAAGTTGTGCAGCCCACTGTCCAATGTTTCAGCTTTACCAGGCCATGAAGAAGGTAGAGCTTATTGAGCTCATAATCAAATTAATTTTGAAGGTAAAAGGACAATAGGCTGAAGAGGTTTGTCCATGTTTGGCCTGTAGAAATTGTAAAAATCAGCTTATGAAGCAGAGTACAGTCTGGGCTGAGAAGAAATCAGCCTCATTTTTTGATTTTTGCTTCTTCACTCAATGTGTGGCCCTATTATACTCGATTCCACAAGAATTCCAAATGTCCACTTTTGCTGGCAACGTGATCCCAAAAGTGCAACTTTATATTAATGATCTCTGGGTTGATATATTATCTAATTCCTGATCTTGTATCATACTTGTAGTTGTAAGCTATTATCATGGTGTTGCAATTCAGAAGATTCTGCAGGTGTTCAATGGGGGTAAAAGTGATTACAGATGATCATCTGTTCTGCTAGCAAACAGTAAACAGTACCCTCACCTTCTTAATATTCTTGACGTATTCAGTATATTAATTTGTCGGTTAATCTAGCTTTAGTTATTCAAGTCACTCTTTAGAACGGTGAAGAGAAAACTAAATACATACATTTCACATACTTAAAAAAAAGATCTATACGCCTACAACAAGCCAGAAATTTTTCTGACAGATGCAAAAAGCAGGAAGTGAGTAAATTAGTAAGTGACTGTGTTACACTGTGGGGTAATGAGTCAGCCTGCCTGGGTGGACTGCCATGTCAGTCCATAAGAATTAAACCTTAGCGACATCCTGAATTTGTTCCTGACCACTCTTTGGAACCAATTTGTAAAATCATGGAAAATCTCTAGGTGCAGTTTGCAATAGTCTTCTTTTTTTTTACTATGTTAAATATAACTTTAGGCAGTTGTCTGCCAAAATCTCACTCACCAAGCCCTCCAAATACCACCCACAGACTTAGTGTAGGCCACAACATGGATGGAAACCCACTGGTGGTTAAACATGTACAGAATTTGTTGCTTAAAAAGTGGCAAAGAACGAGTATGAGTAAGCTAAGGGTGACTCAAACATGTATTGCAACTTACTTGCTTACTCTTTCCTCCCCCTTTGGTGATTTTTCCAGAATGGAGACAAGGCTAGTTGGAATTCCCTATTAGGAGCAATGAAGTTTTCCAGCTCTAAAACACTACATGTTCTCTCCATAATTATTCAGCTCAAAGCTTCAGTATTTCGTCCTCTTTCTTATGCATATTTAAAGATCAGTTCTGTTCTCAAACCTGATTGGGCAGAAGGTGTGGACTAACCTTCAACATCAGCAGCTCTGACAGTTGCTCCAGCTGTAATTCAAAGCACATGTTTACATAAATGCACTCATTTGAATTTGTTATTACATCCACAGAAACACCTCATTTGTTTTTGTCAGGACTTACACTGATCAATCATAACATTAAATCCATTATTATTAACACCACCTAGGTTTTGAGTTTCCCTTGTGGCCTCTTGGGCCATAGTTCAGCAGGACCTTTGGGGGTTTGCTGTCACTGGGACAATGGCAGTGGATCCTTGGGGTGCTGTGGGTTGTGGGGTGGCACCTTCATGAATCAGATTTGCTTATCTGATGCATCCCATTGGGGCTCGATCAGATCTCTGGGAATTTGGAGGCTGGGTCAGTGGCCTTGGACTTTTGGCCTTCTGGGCCCCACGCAAACTGTAGTGCCTTGAATGTTCTGGCTGACTTTCTGTCATGGTCAGCATTGACCTTTTTGGTGATTTTGGCAAAGGATGAGCCTTGGGTGACCATGATCTTGTGACCAGTTTGCTGGTGTATAGTTGGTGATTAGTGTCAGTGATCATAATTTTGTGGCTGGTCATTGTTGGGAGTACTTATTCTCTTTGGGGAGGAATATGGTTCCTTTATGTAAGGAGTCTTCATTGTCAGGACTTTGGAACAGTCCGAGGTAAAGCTGTGCACTCATTCTATTCTAACTTAAGTTTCCTTGAAAATGCAAGAGACTCATGTAAAAACAATGAGACATTGCTTTGTCATTTTCAAACCTGCACAGTTAAAGTTGGGGGTCATGTTTCAGAGCCTTGAAATTTTTTCTCTGAATGTATTCTGTGTCACATGTCTTTTCTTCTTTTTGTCTCTTTGCTCTTGCTGTTGGCCTGCTTCTCTGTTTTGCCCCTACTAACACACATGGACATGGACACGGTCACACACTGAGTGATTAATGTTCATCATGGCCCTACTTATACCCTTTAAGTCCGATGGACGGCGTAGCATTTCACGAGTTCTACCTCATGGCGCCTGATATTCTGTGCCCTTCGTGCAGCCCATCCTCCTCTTCTTGTCCTCATTCCACAGACGCCTTGGTCCTTCCTTTTTTTTCCATCAAGGCAAACCGGGTCACGGTGAATCATCTCCGATATCTGATTTATCAGGCTCATGTGCTAGGTATGGCCTTCTTCATTCCTGCTGCATTCATTGTGTGTAATAATTCCTCCGGGCCACTTGTGGACATTTAGGATTAACAATAATACTGATTGTCACCTCAACAGGTGGTGTAGCAATGTATAGAATCTTGACACATGAAACTTCTTTGTTAGCTAAATCTTTTTGCATACCTATACATAGATATCTTTGAATACACTTCAGTACTGTAAGTGATTGTTTTTTTAGTAAGAGTGTATGCAGAGTTTTGAACAGTATGTTGGATGTACCACATAAACAAATGAAAAATTGATGTAATCATTGATAAAGCAAAGTTTTCTGTGACAAGAATTATTGAAGGAGTCTCCATTGTCAACATTTTGTAAGCTGTAATTCTTTGCAATGACCCTTTAGATCTGGACACTATGTACAGTTGGGTTCTTCTCAGGATGTAACAATGCACAATGTCTGCTTTTTACTTAACAATTTTTACTCTGTCCAGGAACATTTGAGAATAAAAGGGTTAACTGAGGTAACGCAACACCCATAAACACCATCCTGGACACTCTAGCTCTAGCTGGCCACCATTAAGTGTGTCTCTTTTGTGTGACTTGAAAAGTCTTCCTCCTTAAACCTCCTTTGTAATGCACCTCTTCCTGGCCTTCTGCACTGACCCCAGTCCTTCAGCATGATGTGAAAACGGGTGCGGTATCCGGGACAGGAAGACACTTCCTCCACGCCTTTAACCTCTCTTCTTCACTGCAGGTCATGTGTCCCGCCTTGCACCAGCTCAGTACTTCACACTTCAAGCCAGCACACATTCCATTTGAGTGGGAAGGAGGGAGGGTTGGTACAGGATCACGCTAATCCTCTAAATGCGGAACAGGGACACACCTGTCAGGAGAACATAAGGCCTGGGGGAGAATGGTTTTCTGGGGGATGTATATATGTGTCAAGATTCGTTTTGACGGGGAGAAGCAAAAAACATACAAATTAAAGAAAGAAGTCCTGGAAAGGTATGAATAAAACTAGTCTGATTTGTCTCAAGGTAGATGACACACTACAATACAAATCAAATTAAATTAAACTGTTAATAAAATATTTATATCTTGTGGGATTGCTTTTGATTTCATACAATAGATGGCCAAAAGATATGTATGCTTGGTGAACTTCTCATTCCACATTTATTCTGACTTTCCTGTTATGATAGCTATATAACTCTTCAGGGAAGGCATTCCACTAGATTTTGGAATGTGGGCCTGGGAATTTGTGTTGGTTCAACTACAGAGCATTAGTGAGATCAGGTACTGATGGTGAAGAGATGGTGAATTTCAGTTCAACTCAAAGGTATTACAAACTTAACCTTAGACGTTCTTCCACTCCAATCTTAACACAAAATGCCTCTATGGAGCTGGCTTTGTTCACAGGGGCGTTGTCATGCTGGAAGGGATTTGTACCTATTAGTTTAAATGAAAGGAAATCATAAATCTAAAGCATACCAAGACCCCCCATTAACTCTGCTTCTCACTATGTGATAACACTTTATGAAAATTTCATACATACAGTATATGGCAGGAAAGGTCAGCCATCCATAAACGTTTGGGTATATAATACGAATGCAGGCTTAGTGGTAAGCACTGTCATCTTGCACCTCCAGGGTATAGGGTCGATTCCTGTCTGGGTTCAATTCTCAACTCTGTGTGCAAGGAGTTTGCATGTTCTCCCCATGTTTGGAGTTTGCATGTTCTCCCCATGTCCGGTTACTCTAGTTTCCTCCCACCATCCAAAGACGTACAGATTAGGCTAATTGTCTTTACCTAAATTGTGAGTGTGTGTATTCGTGTGTGCCCTGCGATGGATTGGCACCCTGTCCAGGGTGTACTCCGCCTCATGCCCTAAGTCTCCTGGGATAGGCTTCAGGCCCCCCAAGATCCCGTGTACAGGATAAAGTGGTATAGATGATGTGTGAGTGAGTGAGTGAGTGAGTGAGTGAGTGGGTGAGTGAGATTGAATATGAAATAAGAAGTTTTCTCAAGACTTATGGGAGCTGCTTGGTTCAACCATATTTGTTAAACTATCTGTTTTTAAAACATCTTATCTCATTTCCAGATTTACTTGGAAAATGCTTTCATTAGAACCTCAGCTGAATCACTGGAGACTAAACACCCACTTTAAGGATGACTAATGTAGCCCTTTAAGCAAAGAGCATTTAAAGAGCATTTTTTTAAGAAACATATAAAGGGCTCAGGATTGTGTTGTACAGAGTGACATATTCTTTTTTTTTTTCAGCACAGAATATGCATCATGATAAACTCAATTTTGTTTCATTTTAACTAACTACACAAACATAACCAAGCAAAAAGTGTTAAAATTGGTCAGATGGACAAAGAAATAGCACAGATACACTTGAGCATGTGTGACCAAAGTAATAATAATAATACTATGGTAATCTTTTAAGTTTTTATACATTTGCAACATCATTCCCGTATTCCTTTAGTGGCAAAATTTACACATTATAAAAGTGATAATAACTTGCATTCTGCCTGGCATATCCAAAAACCCAAACACACACTTTGATGGTTGAAGCCTTTCCATTAACACTCACTGGCAGGACATCCCTATAAATGCTTATATTTTTAATCATAATTGTCCTTTTCAGTGTTGTCTGCACATACCTTTGTCACTTAAGTTTAAAAAAACAAATAAAAACAAAGCAAACCTTGAACTGTATCACTTCATTTGCAGTAATAACTGGTACTCAAATCAACTCAGTCCATGAGATATTTTACTGCAAGTCACTTTGGTTAAGAGTGTCTACCAAACGTTGGAAAAGAACATGGAGAACAAACCAAAGAACAACTTGACCGACTCTATCTGCAAATAGATGGTCCAACTACAGGGTTCCACTTAAGCTTTGCTATAGCGTGCCAAGAAATCCCAAGAAATGTGTATACAGTATATAACACATTTTATATGTGAGAGACATGTTTGGGTAATAACTATATGTGATGGGTCAGGTGGTTGAGGCTTTGGGTTTCTGGTAGGAGGGTCAAGACCCTTAACTTTATACCCCATACAACCCAGTCATTGCATGCTGTTCTGGTCTCAACCCCGGTTAGAAATGGAAGGGTTAAGACAGGAAGGATGTGCAGTGTAAAACCCTGTTTCAGATCTTGTGGATCAAATGATCTGATGTGGTGACCCCCAGGATAAAAGGGACAAAGCCCAAGAAACGAAAAAAAAAAAAAAAAAAAGTCACGGAGATCACATTTTTGTGAACATTGACTAAAGCTCTTGACCCATTGTTTTGTCATCATTGATTTACATATGTCATATTTGTTTATGTTTAAATGAACAGCAATATTAAATTTGCAGTTTCTGCAGCTTTGTCTATATCACTTTGTACTGTTACAGTTTTTTTTTCTCATTCGAACTGCTTCATGGCTGCCTGAGGTGTGAAAGCCAATTAACTCAGAGAACCGCAGCGAGCTTCAAAGAACCTGTGGCGTGACCCACAGAATGACAGCGTGGTCTGTGGGCCTGAAGCCAAGGATGAGAAGAGTTTCAGACTAAAAGGACGACACAGCTGCTTCCTCTTCACGTCCAGCGAGGCTTTCAGATTTTTCTCATAACACTGTGATCTTTAAAGATGATGCCATGCTAGGTTTACGCGCCAGCAGGCTAAGTCATGCTGACATGCTGGTCATGTAGCCGAGGATTCCTAGACCTGATATAGACATCATGTTGTGACTGTTTGCGGGTTTTGTGTATCGAGCTTGTCAGTGCTGATTTCACGGCCTTATAAATATCAGGCCCCGCACGTGGACCATACATGTGAATATTTGATACAGATGTGCGGAGGGTTTGTTCTTTATTTTCTGATTCAGGAGCAACCACATGTTTGTTTGTTTTTAAACATACACATAAACATCTATTTTAACAACAACTCAACAATACTTAAAAAAAGGCTTATACTGTATAGAAATGTTAGATTTTAAATATGTATTCATAATCCAGAAAACAAATAAATGAGTATGTAATGAATTCCAGTGCTCGTTGTATCTATTAGTGATACAGTGCATGTTTCATATTAACAAATATTAATGATAAAATAAAATAAAATAAAACATGTGGCGGGTATTAAATAACTAATCAAAATAATTTTTGCGCATAAGATAAGAGAGAACAAAAACATATTTAAGATGTCATCTGACAATATGTGTGTGTGTGTGTCTCCCTCACAAATGCCATCATATATTGCCCCCCCCCCCCCCCCCCCCCCCCCCCCCCCACCCCCCCCCACCCCCCCCCCCACACAACCACCCCAAACCCAAAACACCCACCCACGACCCCCCCCTCCCCCCCCCCCCCCCCCCCC
>JAOTRS010000040.1:2118809-2130098 GCA_028565755.1 Dinotopterus cunningtoni | reverse complement strand
TATTTTTGTTTGTTGTTTGCTCCATTTATGTTCTGTTATGCTCTATTATGCCTGTATGTTAAAAAAGTATGTTTATTAAATAAATTATGTGTTTATTTGTTTATCTATCTGTCTGTTTGTTTGTTTGTATTTCAAGAAAAGTTGATTTCTTTGGTTTACTTGTTTATTTGTTTGGCCTTTGAGCAAGGTCCATCACTCTTAATTGCTCCAATACAATCGGGCATTAAGCTGGCAACTTAGCCCTGTTAGAAACTACTGACAGTTTCTCTCCTTTCTATGGTGGGGAGTCGTCACCCGATGTTCCTGATGGCATAGTGATGGATCTTATATCCTATATATCTTAAACACCACCAGAAGAAAAATAACAATTACAGGCCACCTATTCGAAATGATGCATTCATATTTAGATTTATACCTACAAAAATATAAAAATATTTGACATGTAAGCTTTATTTACATGTGATGAGGAAAAAGAAAAACATAACAAGTCAGATGAATGACCTATACAGTGAATGACATTATTATGATAGACGTTGAATAATAGAAATATTAATGTCAGTAAATGAACAGTATCCACTCCAACATGCATGCATAAAACTCCTGTTTAACAGCGAAGCAGCCATCAGAGCTTTCAATTTCAATGCAGAAAGCTGGAGACTTTTTTTCTTTTAAAGATGTTTAGATTTCAGGGTTTTGTGTGCAGCAGATGTGAGAAGAGTAAAAAGCGAAGGAGTTTATGTGGCGAAAAAAGTGTAGCAGCAGTGTGAACCAGCTCGACACGACTCGTCCTGACCCCTCGACACGGTGCTGGTGGAGGAGAAGAAAATGGTAGGGGGGCCACATCAAAGCCTGAGCAGGCCTGTGCACTCCAAATGTCCGCCGGATGCCCCATAAAGAGCGCCGCGGCCTTCAGTCTTGACAAAAAGCAACATGCAATGATTCCAAAGTCAACACCATGTTCTACACCACGTCCTCAGAAAGTGCTGCTGTGTTTTAGGCATGCTTATAAAAGTGTGTCATAGGGGGCGATGTATTAAAAAAAAAAAAATCCTCCTTCTCCAGCATTTTTCCCAGCGGACAGAAATAGCATCGTAGTCACCCTTTAAAGCAAAAGAGAAAAAAATCCCACCCACCTACTCACTCACCCACACGGTTAAGTGGTGATTAATGGCTCTACGATCTGAGAAGCTGTGGATGGAGAAGTCTCGCCGCCGAACTCCCAAGGAGCACCGAGGAGATGGAGCGATGTATTATGGGGTCTGAACCCGAACGCGAACGCAGCGTTGCCCTTTGAAGCCGCTCCGAGCTCCACGGGAAGCTGCGCTTGACTGGAAACTGCGCTGGACTCACTCTGATCTTTCCCATGTTTGTTCTCAATACGGGAAACTCAGCACTCTTTTTATAGTCCAGCGTCAGATGCACAGCTCATGAACTTGAACGAGATATATAAGTCTGAAGTGTGTGCGAGCAGTAAAATATAACAGTATGAAATGACCCGTAGACAAAAATGGTGCTCAGTGACCAGCTTTCCTGGCCAAGACAAGACGTCTCAGTAAAATGAAATCAAATGCTGAGAATTAAAAATAATGCTGTTTAGATCAGAAGTATGGAAAATAATTGTTGGCAAAGAATTTCAAAGCAACAATCAGCTGCCATTCTTGAAAACTAGCTTATAATGCTAACAGTCCTACTCAGCTCTGAGACTGGAGACTCCTTCTAATAATAATAATAATAATAATAATAATAATAATAATAAATCAACAATTCAGATTTTCAAAATGAGCTGTTACTATAGAAACAATAGACACTATATACACCTGTGATTTGTGGCTACAAAGCTGTCAGATGTGCTTTTCTAGAAAATGAATCATTATCACAAACATCTGCAAAATATAATCAACAAAATTGATTTGTTTCTCCTGTAAAAGCAGGTCATTATTTCTGTTCAGTCTGGACCGGCATCTCATATTAACATTCCAGACTAAAGAATTTCACACTTGGCTCTTCTTCCTCACTGGTCACAAGTAACTATTTTCATTTTCGCGAGGAAGTAAGAGTGAATTGGTGTATATTACGAAAATCTCAATGGACGCTATTAACAGACCAAACACAGGGCGTGAAAAAAAAATGAAAAGGAGTAAAATGTCAGTCAGGCCGTCTCCTTCTCCGTCTGTAATAGTTTCAGTTCAGCAACAAATCATATTTTGAGTTATTGCCTAATGTTTGGTGTCATAATTCATGTTTATTTTTTTTAAACTTAGCAACAAAAAAAGTTAGTAAGAGTTTGACGATCAAGTCTTTTGTTGGATGTCAACCAAATTTGAATTTAATACTGTATGATTAACTATAAACTGAACTAGTTTTTACAGCTCCTATAATGTAACCATAATACTATATAACTATAAAACTATTGTGTCAGAATTGTTTATGAGTTTAAGTGTAACACCGGTTAAATGTCTTTTCAGAGTCAGATGCTCCCCAATGTTCCTTGGATAGTCAAGTTCTTGTAGAGGTTCCACTGGGAACACTGTTTGGCAGCACACTTCTCTGTTTTTGGGTTCTACATGAAAGCCATAAGAGCCTTCAAGTAAAATTCTCAATGCAGGCTCTTTGACATGAATAAACAATCATGAGCATTGATGTGTTTGTACTTTTATTTCAGGCTTCGAGTAAATCTCAGGGAAATGCAATTAACAAATAATCAATTCATGAATTCTTTTGATCTTTTGTTTATATGAACAATCTCTACAGTATTTACTAGCCTTTAAAAATCTTAGATTTATTTTAAAATGTAATTCAGTATGGTCTTCTGCTCATGTAGGTCATCCTTCTTAAAGTTTGATGTGTTTTCAGAGTTTTTTATCTTACCAAAGTTGCAAAAAGTGTCTGGTTCCTTCCAGCCATTCTGACTGTCAGCCATGTCACCCGTTTCAGCCATGCTATTTGTGGGTTAATGTTTTTTGAATTTTGCGCACCACACTGATGCTTTAGATGCTGTTGGATGTGAAATCCAATTAGATTTAAGTTATTCGTCCATGAAAAATTCAAACTTTCTAAGATCATATTTTCACCGCATTCTACTGAAATATTCCAAATCAAAATTACATTTTTAATCAAATGTATAAAAACAAAAAAAAAAACTGTTAATAGAAATGGAGGTGGTATGGGACGACCTCCAAAAAAACTGTGAAAACAACAACTGACAAATACTAATGCGCCAAGGCCATGAGGGACCAATTTATAAAGTCTGGCCTTGTCTCCCCGAGCCCCTCTGGTTTGTCCAAAGTGACGCACAACCTCACACAGTGAGGATTTTAACACATTATACTTGGGGTGTTCATTACTTCTGCCTAACGTGCTGTCCAGACGTGTGAAAAAAAAAGCTTACTGAAGCAGCTCTTCGACTCCCTGCTTACCAAGCATACTACTTGTTGCACACTCGGGGACGTGTAAAACAGATCTAAATCTCGGTTCGGCCGTCCAGCACCGTGGAAAACAGCTCCTCATTTTTATAATCTAGGGGAACATGCACCAAAAATTGAAACGAGTGTAATAAATTCATGGTTAACAGCCTTAGAGGGAGTTTCAGCCCCACAGTCTGGAGAGAGCAGAACTCTTGCACTTTCAGAAAAAAAGAGGGGAATGTGGAGAGAAAGATCACTTAGCATTCAGGAGAGAGAAGATGTCATACAAGGGTACATGTTACATTTTTATTCTATATACTTGTTTTTTTTATTTATTTTTTTATTTTGAGTTTGCACATTGGGAAACTTTTAAGCAGTCTCATGTTTCTCATCGCCAAGTCCAAAATTAGCATGTTTTTGTTCCTCGCTCTCAACCGACCCCCACCCCACTCACCCCACCTTCCTGCTAAGGGGACAGACAGGACTGCCAAATCTGGCCAGACACCTGGCTGGAGGAGGCCTGCGCTGGCTGTGAAAGGCCCATTTGAGATAATGACTGCATCCAAGCACTTCAGGCCCGAATGAGAACTTTAGAATACAGATTCCTGATGGAAAAGCAGCCATTTTTGGGAAGTGTCTTGCTGCTCTGGTTGAGTCTATCACACAAACACATGCACATATGTAGTGTTAAAAAAAGTAAGTGCAGGTCAGTTCCTTTGGTTTTCAACGGCGTGGGCAGATTTATTTTGGGTTCTCTCATGCAGTGCAGAACAAGCTAAAACACTGAGTCGTTTGGGGGATTAGTGGAAATCAACAAACAGCTAAAATGAACTGTTTTTTATGGCTGTATGTCTAACTCACACTGGGTTCTGTTTAAGACAACGTTAAATAAAATGCTTGCACACTAAGGGAACAAGGTTAAACTTTGAACTCGTGGGTTCTTCATATTGATCTTTTGGGGAACCATCAGCACTATGTACAGTTTTAAAGCAGTAGTCCACTGTCTTAACTACAAAGGCTTTTTTTGGACAGTTAAGAGTTTTTAGATTACTAAAGGAGTAAACCATTTAAAGTTTCTTTTGTAGAGAAACACATTCTTTCACGCAGCTGTAGCATCACTGGCCACTGTAATAAATTAAGTACAGAGGACATCAAACGAAAGAAATAGTTAGATACGTGCAATTTAATTATTGGATAAAAGACAAAGACACAGGTTTTTGAATAATTGTCAAATTAATTTTGCGATGTAATGTAACATACTGAATTTCCTCACAACAAGGCCAGAATTCTTTGGCGCTGGAAAGCTTTGGGTTCTTTGGGTGTCCATCAGCACGCTGCCCCAAATGTCTGAATACTTTATTTTTTTGGCTTTCCAAGTAAAAGGAAATGATGCCAAAGGGAATGAAATAGAATGGCTAGGAAAAGAGAGAGAGAGAGAGAGAGAGAGAGAGGTACATAATTCAAACAGGCGACAGACAGGAAATGAGCGGACGGCCAGTTCCTGGGACGGCCCAGCATTCATAGAGCACCAGGAAGACGCGAGTGCTGTGGCGTCGCTAAGGTAACAGTGGGGTCATTCAGATCTCAGCTTCCTTGGCTACAAATGGTGCCTTTTTGGGGGTCCAAGTTACCTCCGCTACCTCCGTTTACCACATCCCCTGGATAAAAGCTCATTTTAATAGCTCAGCTTTCAGAATAAGGAATTCATATGAGGCTCTACGATGGGCCTCCTGCCTGACACACTGTTATTCAAGCCTTAATGCCAATTCTGCCATTTCTTTTTTCTTCTTTTTTTTTTTTTATACCAAAATGTTTTTAGCTTCTTGAACTTTCTGTTTTGTTCCAGGGAAGGAAGTCAGTGTCAGGGAGTAGAGATGTGAATGAATGAATGAAACATCAAACATAAAAAAAAAAAAAACTATCAGGTTCTGAGAGAGATGTTTAAAAAAAATGGGGAAGTGATTGTTGATAAGGTCTCAACTCAAGTTATTAACAAAAGACTTTGAGATGTGCTTTATAGGCAGATTGTTTTCCAGTAACCAAGTGCCTTATTTCCTTTGAATTGCAGCAATACTCCCACAGTTTTTACTTACATCCTTTTAATGCTCTGCTTAATTTTTAGGAGAACACATTTTAAATCAGTATATGATATTGAACAAATGTAATCCACTCGGTTGAGGTATGATATACTAAACAACAATCCATAAGACTGTTTTGTAGCATAGCACGAGAATTGAAGTGAATCTCATGGCCAAAAAACATCTCTTTAGTTTTTGCATTTGTATATTTACTTGTAGTTTTACCAGTAAATTCATGAAGCGATAGCTTAACCATATATTATTCAAGCACATGTTTATAATTAATCTTAGACTGTCCACCATGCAAAATTTCTGGTGTTTTAATTTTGACTCAAAAATGTCTTGGAACAAGCATTAATATAAAATTCCACATTGCATACATTACTGTTGATGATCTACGAAATCTATTAAATTATTAATTTAAATTAAAACAAAATTAATAAATACTCAATACTAAATGTATTATTAGAATTATTACCCAAAGTGCTCTTTCGACCCAAACTGAAAGTGTTTTTAAATGTCTGCTGAGAATTTAAGTAAAAGCAAGACTTTATGTTGCTGTAAAAACCCTGCACAGACTGGCCACAGCAACATGAAGCAGAATTCAGACCCACACCAGACTACCAGCTTCTAATCAAACTGATTAACAAGAACAGTGGACATCTTGGCTCAAATCTCCGGCGAGAGACTTGGCCTTTTCCATAGTTTAGTCTGGCGCAACCAGAGCCAGCAGGCATTCCTGCTGATCCCCGCTGTCTTGTGCAGCTGTAACTGAGTGGGGTTCTGCGTAATACCAACCGGGCTCGGGGTAAACCATGCCAGCCCCTATCACGCTGAGAGAGTGCTATGCTCTGCTGTGTATCCGACATCCATTCAGAAGGTGGAACACGTTCGCAGACGCACTGAGTGCATTCACAAAGGACAACTGTGTCCAAATATGTGCAATCAAGCTAAAAAAGAAATTAAAAAAAAAACATTTTACATATACTGTATGATTACATTGACATACGTTGCAGTGTATGTTTCTGGAATATGTTCAGTTTAAAATGGAGCAGGAACATCTGGACCTTTTTTTTTTTTCTCATATCACTTCACAATACAAGTACACCAGATTTACTTATTATGCTAATTTTTGGCAGGTTTGCTTCATAGCGCACATGGGAATTTGACTGGATTTGCAGGCTGTATTGTGGCGTCCAAGATGATTGCATGCTTCATGATCACTTACAAAGAGCAGAAATACCGAGACTCACACTCATGATTTTGTTCGAATCGGTTTTACAATTTTGATTAAAAAAGGTGAATGAAGTCATTACATGAAATCAGGGGAAAAATCAAAAAAATAATCTTTGCAAAGTACATTCTTCAAACTAGAGATCCAAATCATAAATCATAAATGATGTTTACTTGGAGTTATTTAGTTCTTTTTTTTCTCACTAAGCTATATGTTATATTTTCAACATTTTATTCTTCAATGCTGATTTCAGTAATATGATCTGAATTTAACCCTCCTTTTTTATATCGAGTTCTATTAATCGTCCATAAAACCTTTAAGAGCCTTCCTTTTATGTATGGTTCCAAGTGGAGCCTCTTGAGGAAGCACCGCTTTTAAAACAAACTTTGTAGTGTAGCAAAGTGGATTTTCTATCCCTGGTGATCACTTTCACGGACATAGAGATGGAGATTTTCTCACATCTGTATTTTCTGAGATACACGTCAAGAAGACATGGCTGCTTTTTCTAACTCTCGTTATTTTCTCTGGTCATCTGAGATGAGTCTATAAAGCTATTATGGAGTAAGGAGGAATACAGAAGGTCCAGTGCCACCCAGGTCTCTGCTTTATTCTGTTGTCTGACGCGACTCAGGTTCAGCCTGGAAAAACAGAGACATAAGTCACAGCCGGGCCTCTCTGTATTATAAACAGGTGTCAGTTGAGCAATAAAAAATGACAACATAATTCGTACCCGAGATGCTTTGTCAGAGTGGATTAACACATCGTCAGAGGCAATTTATTTTTACGTGGCAATGCGGCCTTGGGGCGGCGGCTGTGAGAAAGACGCTCTTGTGCAGGACGTGTGTCTGTTTCCAGATGTGCGAGTGGTGTTAATGCAGCATGTTGGGTGTCTATGCTACTGTGAAAAGAATACGCAAGAAAAGGGGTCGATCTGTGTTTGTGTGTGTAAACTAAAAAAAAGTTGCCAAACAATGTCTCCGAGCTACAAAACATGGTCACTTTTGAAAAAGCAAACCAACCGTTTTCCAAAAAGAAATTTTTCTAGTGACCATTAGTTTTCATAATTAATAATTTAATTATTAATCTCAAAATATAGATTTTACTGTATGTACACATGTACATGTAATGAGATCTCATGAGCCTTAAGGCTTCATTATTATCATTGCTTGCATTTAAAGTCACAAAAAAGGCATTTCAGCTGCTTGAAAGCTGAATTTTAACCGGCACACTTTAGTCAAATGTGTGTTGTCATTTATGTCTTATCATTTTGATTCATACACATTCACATTTCATACAAACTTCCATAACTCTTTTGATTGTGTAAAGCTGCTTTGCGATAATGACAACTGTTAAAAGTGCTAGACAAATACAATTGAGTAGAATTGAATTGAATTATGTCACACATCTGTGTAATTTCTTATGTGAGTCTGCTGCTCATCTTAAATTTACCTGCCTGTTTATACTGTATATAAAACAAGACATTTTATATACGGTATAAACTTCATACACTATTGTGCAAGATATTGTTAATGTAGCTTTTGCTGTTAATAATAACTTCCACTGTTTCCCGCTGTAACACACCTGTTTCTAATTGCGCAATAATTTATTGGTGTAATTATCCAAGCTAATAAAGTTGAAGACAATAAAACCATAGGCGAGTTACCCGACTGCTGTTGGTTTATTAGGTGTGAGTGAATGGAAATTGTAATCTCTAAAAGAAAAACTGACACTTGTCCATCAGCTCTTGTATCCATGTACATGTAGTCTATAATCCTCTGACCCTTTCGACACACTTTATTGAATTTCTTGTATGTTCTGTCTCTGCCTGGAGGTCAGGGTGGTGCTGAGATGAAGCTGTCTTTCCTCTCTTTCCAAGCATCTGTTTGTGGCTACGCCCCGCCGCTCCGTCTGCTTCTTATAAAGAATATCAAACAGCGAGAGCAGCTTGAGCTGAGCAGCACCTGTTTCCTGCTCTTCCACTCCACACGCTGTCCACCTCGTTCAAAGAGACACCAGGAGGAACAGAGAGAGAGGAGACGACCTGGACCTCCACACCCCTCCGCAAAGTGAGACTTGATACTCAGAGTTCACACACACACACACACACACACACACACACACACACACACACACAATTGTTTTTATTTATTTATTTATTTGGGCTGAGGAACAAATAATTTGAGTTTCTATTATTTCTTATGGAAAAATTCTATTTGATTTACGAGTGTTTTGGAATATAAGCCCGCTTCCGGAACGAATTATGCTCGTAATCCAAGGTTCCACTGTAGGGCATGAGGCAGAGTTCCAATCCATTGAAGGACACACACACACACATGCACTCTATTTGCAATTTGGATATACCAATTAGTCCAATCTGCATGTCTTTGTTTTTCATACTATCATAATATCTTCTTAATATCATCAGTATTATAAATATATTGATTTGCTACATTATTAATCACATCATGGTTCATCATCAGAAATTCTAAAATGCTGCTTGTGTTTTTTAACTGGTTTAAAAAAAACTAATTCTTTGATTGATACCGAGGGCTGAAAATTCACTGAGCGTGCAATATCAACTTCACTGAGCGTGCAATATTTGAATTTTGCAAAAAGAGAAAAAAAAGAGCTGAGAGAGAGAGAGAGAGAAAGGCTTTAAATATTTTAATATTGTCAATACTTGTTTTTACTGCAGAACTGAAATCATTATTTTGCTTTCCCGATGGTAGTATCGCTGCGTTCGGATAACCAGAGAGATAATGTAATAGTGGAGACGTGTTGACGTGTTGACTGATGGATTGCTGCGTGTTTGCAGCATATTTATGGAGATTACACTTCTAATACGATGCAAAAACCTTTAGATTTGGAGAGAAATGAACAGCCGCTCACAGCACTCACAGCGCCCCGGTGCTCTGGAGTCATCCTGATGAAGATGGAAAGCTCAGTCTGCTCTAACGCTTCTCCACTGTAAACTTTTTAAAGGTGTGAAATATTAAACAGCAGATCTCTGAGACTATGAGAAATCCGACTCACTCTGACTGGAGCTGCACTCATCATCCACATGCCGTGATGTAACTCTGAGTAATCTGAGTCGTTCAGTGATAACACCATGCACGGAACTCAGCATCAGGGATGATTTGTGCCGGAACCAGACTGTACAGTATGTACGTACATATTACAGGGAAAGCTGTCTCCATCAGCCCACTCTGCTATGATCAATGGGTTTTGTATCTAATGCTATTTACAGCTCCATCTCCAGACACTGGGCCGTGTTTAAATTCCTGTTTGGGGGCTAATGCTCTATGATGGATTTGAAAATGTTGAAAAGGCCGAGCCGCTTCTCGCCACTGACTCCGCTCGCTTCCTAGAAGAGGCTTATCTATTTAACGTGACTCGCACGGCTGAAATATGAACTTCCTGCTTATTAGAAGTTCATTTCTGACTTCTGATTGTAGAACTGTTTTTTTTTTTATTTCAACTGTTGTTATTTGTTTGTATGTTACTTGTTAGTCATCTTACCATTTACAAAAAAATCCTATATACAGCAGAAATCTTGTACGGACTTTTATGATAATTAATAACCTTGAATATTGCATTTCAATACAGAGCACATTAACCTTATAGCATTGAAAACAAAAAAATCCAATTACCAGGTTGTATCTCTATAGTCTCTAAGTATATTAATCACAACACTTAAAACTAGACAGAAATAGCCATAAGTGGACTTTAGACACGATTCATATACTGTATAAAGTAGCTTATTTGGAGTATGATAGGATTACACAGCTCCAAAGTAAAGATGGCTGCTTCCATAATTTAAACGATCGTTAATAAAACTATTTATTATGTCTTCAACCACAGCTGTGAATTAGAGATCGATTGTTAATTTGATTCAGTTTGATTTTTTTTGACACATTGTGATTTTTAATTCAATTTGTTTCAATGGCATGAGAGTCTATTGTCTAATTTGTTTTAAGAAGCTATATTATTCCTAACAGGTTTTAAAGTATTGAAAGCTACTAAAATAATCTAATAGACATCGAAATCTTGTGTCCTTGTACAAAGCGATTTTCGTACAAAGCGATTGCTGATTTTCTGCTTCACACTCCAGTCCAGAAGGTGGCAGTATTGCACTAACCGCACCATAAAGTCAAAAGAAGAAGAGGCATTATACTCAAAAATGACATGTGACAGACATAAGTGGTTTGTATTGCTGCAATAAATAAATAAATAAATAAATGATCCTTTTTAGCCAATTTAAAATTTGTAAATAATTAGTTTGTAGGACAAAAAAAGCCTAAATAATTTCAATTTATTCTGAAAAGAAACTGATCAATAGATTCAATTGATAGAATTGACTAACAAATGATTGGTTCAATTGCATCTGCTACAGCTCTGTCTTCAATAAAAATTTACCAATTAAACCAAACTAAAATTAGTTTGTGTAAAGATTTTTTTTTTCATATTTACAGAAATCAGAAGCTAGAATAAAAAAAAATATGTAATTTTTACAAAATATGTAAAAAACCAAACAAGGGAAAATCCCAGGAAGTATAAGGGTGTAAATAAAAAC
>JAOTRS010000040.1:2086118-2097506 GCA_028565755.1 Dinotopterus cunningtoni | reverse complement strand
AGTCTCCTGTTTCCCTTTGAACCTTTGTCTCCCTCCCTTCTTCGTCTCAGTGGCATCATTTGTCTTTATACGGTCACGACCAACACATGCACCCATGAGTAGGAAAGCAGACTTTTTCCCCGCTCTGGTCAATTCCATGTTGCTTTTTTTACTCCTTCCATGCTCATTGCTAGTACTCTGAATGGGTGCAAACACGCCGGATGGATATTCCTGTCGGTTCAGGACAAGCAGGTCATTTTTCAAGCTGAAATTCTCCCTCAGATTTCCTCCTCTCCAGACCCTCTTCAATCATCCCAGCTGCCCAAAAAGAGACATTTTCCCTTTTTACTGTCATTCTTTATTAATACTTGGACTATTTCTTACCATCAGCGACTTTCAATTGAGAAAATTCACCACATTAAAGCCTTCTAGAATCTTTGGCAGCAAAAAATGATGTTGCTAAAGGTCATGTAGGGAAGCAGGTATTTGTGCTTTTCTTTTTTCTCTCTCTCTCTTAGGCTTTTTCCATTTTATCCCAGAGGTTGCCACATTGGATCAGGTTTTACAATGGATGCCCTTCCTGTCAGAACACTCCCATTTTCTAACCAGGCTTGGGAATGGCACAGCATGCATTGGCTGGGTTTCACTGGGGCGTAGGGTTCATTAAACCCAACAATTGGGACCCAGCAGTGGTGGAGCTTAATAATCTGACACACCAATCAGCAGCCCAGAGCCTCAAAAACCAACAACAACTTCACATTATGACAAGAGGGTTTTTTTTGGGAGTCTTGCTTGGACAGGAAACCCACTACCATTGTTTAGAAGATCTAGGGATGTCCACCAGAAATGCAAATGGAGCTGGCCCTAGGTGTGGAAGACTGTGTGTGTGTGTGTGTGTGTGTGTGTGTGTGTGTGTGTGTGTGTGTGTGTGTGTGTGTGTGTGCGTGTGTGTGTGCGTGTGTGTGTGTGTGTGTGTGTGTGTGTGTCTGATGCTCTGAGATAGATTGGCATCCCACCTGGATTGCAAATCAACACCAGCATTCTGCTCGGACCCTGACCCTCACCTGACCTGGAAGTGTTACTTATAACGGTTTAATGAATGCTTCATATAAGTCAACCTTATAGTGAAGGTTTATATATTTTATAGACAGCTCTACAGTCCATCCATCCCTTCATGCACCCATTATTCCACATTAGTGTCCTTATTATGAGCTTATAATAGATTGATCTGCGCATATTTGTTTATTATCAGATGATGTTGAATGTGCGTCAACCCCCCAGGTGTGGTCAGGTTGCTCACAGGCGTTAATGCTTCATTCTAAACACCTGATAGGAAAATGCCCTATCCTTTTGTTCTTTGTGTCAGAAGGGTTTGCACGTTGGTGTTCTCTCACATGCAAACAAAGAGCAGATTTAACAGATAGTTAATAAGCTGTTGACGCAAGTCTATAAAAAACAAGACAGAAATAGACAAGTGTGATGATACTACCCCTTTCTACTGTAAATAAACAATAAACCACTCATGTTTTTATAAATAAAATAACCAGAGAGCAATGATAATGGAAATATTGTTTAATAATATGCTAAAGGGTTTGGGTTACTCTTATAACATAGTTGTATGATCATCCGAGATGGCTTGTCGTTCTCGTGAACTCATTCATTCATCATCTATACTGCTTTAAGCTGATCACATGGGGCCTGGGGCCTATTCCAGGAGACTTAGGGCACGAGGCTTGGTACTTGATGGGGTGCCAATCCATTGGAGGTCTCACACACATGTACACACACATGCTTATTCATATATTAATACCACACCAATTAGCCTAATCTGCATGTCTTTGAACTGTGGGAGAATCCTGATCCTTAAATATTGACATATGGTATACCTTGTCACCACTTAGATAAAGAGATGCATCTCTCTGAGGGAACTGACGCATCCCCTGTACAGTTCTGATCATGGCTCCGGTGTACGGAGAAAACTTTCTACTTTGTTGGTATAAAAGCATCAGTAAAACACTGGGATAAATGCATTAGTTTAGCAGGGGATTATATAGAGAAATAAAGTTTAGAAATAGAGCTTTTTTCACTTTAAAACACACAATTAAAAGTCCTAGTTTGACGAGCCCCATGCATATACAGATAAACCTTAAAGTGTAAAACTGCTCTGTTGAATTTTGAAAAACTGTTGATTACTTCCTTACTGAGAATTTAAACGGTGTGGTATAAAAAGTAAAAAAAAAAAAAAAAACAGTATATCCACTGGACTAGATGTAGTTTTAGTCTTACACACTTGGAGCTATGTCATTGCTAAAGAACAGAAAAAAAGAAGTTGGCTCTCTAGCATTTCCCTTAATTTGCTCATTAGCTCTTGTCTCACATGTTTGTCATGGAGGACATTATTCAGCTACTGGATTTCTCTCACTTTGATAAACTGCATCATTCAGCCAAGCGGTAATCAGTAAACCTTTTATTTTTTTATGCTCCATGTGGAAAGACTTTGTTTTGGAATCGAAGCCAAAATGTCAAAGAACGTCAAACAGTTCATATGAATGATCAACCTTTCCCCAGCCTGTGTTTCTAGACAGATCTCGACTCTGGGATATGAAGTCAGTTGTGGTGAGTCAGTAACTTTATGCATGGGTGGCTGATTCTTTAAGGACAGGGGACAAAAAAAAACTGTGTGTGTTATGGAAGTGTAAGTGTGGCAAAAGTCAATGTCCTTTTTGAGAAAGTCAATGAGGTGTTTATACTCCAATTCTCTCTTGCATTAGTCTGTGTATGTGTATGTGTGTGAGTGTGTGTTTCGCCCACTGAGAGAATCATGTTTGTTTTTTCATATCTTGAGCATTTCAGTCATCAGGACTAAAATAAGGAAGAAAGAATGACAAAGGAAAAAATTAAAATAAAAAAGACGCCTCCTCCATTATTCCCATGGTACATATTTCTGGCCAGCCAGACTTGTGCTTGTGTGTGTGTGCTGTTTCCCAGACTCCGCCTAATGCACCTCTCTAGGGGCAGAAAGCTTAGTAGACATGCCGGAGTTGTGATTTTTAGCAGGACTCACTGATGCTGGCATGGGGACCAGACCAGGCCTGACTCGCTATTTATATCCTGAAACGAAAGCCCCTAATGTTTAATGCCTCCTAGGCATGCGCACATACACAAACACAAACATACGCGCTCACGCAGTAATGCTGGACGCCCTTTTGGATGGTGTCCAGGAGACGAAGCTCAAGATAAGAACAAATAGTTGACAAGCTATGCTTTAAGCGATGGCGTTTCCAAAAATGAAAAAAAAAAAAAAAATTGATATAATGAAGCAAATTCTTATTAATGACCAGCACATGTGTCATAGTTGAGGGCAGTTTCTAGTATGACTTAGCGGCGAGGCGTTGCAGACAGCAGTACTGTAGATAGCGTACAGTGCTGTATCCCACGATCTACTTGGCGATTAAGGTTATGGAGCTTTTGGGAAGAGTTGAAGTTATCAAGCATAGCCTGATGGCTGAGTCCCAGGTCTGGACGCCTTGCTATCTGGAAGAAGGTTGTAAACTGTCTGTGAGTCTCTGTCTGTTCGCAGAGCCGTCCAAAGTCCTCCTTTTTCAGTTCTCATACATTCTTTTACAACAGAAGCAGGGTTGTTCCTCAGAATTGAGAGTACAGAGAAATGAGATAAAACCAAAACAGTATTTTTTGTCCATTTGTGGAAAATCTTAGTCGCAGATGATTCCAAATACTCATGGGCGAACATAGGGCGTATTCACACAGGAACCCAAGCCTGTTTTCAAGTAGCCTCGACCCTAAAGTCTGGTTCATTTTGATCAGATTGAATACAAGTGTTACAGGCTTGGGAACCATGCTTTAAAAGGTGGTTTTGAGCATGGTACGGGATACTCGGGCACAACTTGAATCAGATATGGAAGCCAATTGTAACTGATTATGAAAATGGACCACTCTTTAGACATGATGTCATCAGTGCTGCATGTCTCCTCTGAAATCTCTGTGTGCTCATAGCATGCTCTAATTTCATCCTCTGGCCTACATAGCCAGTTAAATAGCTGATAAAATATAAGGCATAGCGTAAAGATTGACTTTCTTCTTAGTTTCATCTCTTTGTGTAAAATGGTGGCTTGCAAGCCAACTAGGCGCATACTGCCACCTGCTGTATCGGAGCATGAAAATACGCAAGTGTTCCTGAGTAAGGGGAATAAAAACAAATATAGTTGCAAGCAACGATGATCGGGCCAAAGCACCTGTAACATCGCGGCCCGGATGCACCAAAAAGACAGTGGACGCATTAGGGCACATGCATTTAAAGTGGAAATACCAATAGCATTTGACATCATTTTAGAATAGGGGGAATTTTATGTTAAGACCTCCAAAAAGGCCCGGATGCTGGAAACATAGCATCACACTATGATGTCACTCAATGTGATGTCACTCCACTTTTCAGCATAAATTGCAAAATCTCTTTCAGCATATGTAGTAAAATATCGTGTGATGGCCCCGTCCCACGCTCCGGGCCTAGCCCAGATTTCAACCTGTCTGCTGATTTTCACAACTTTTTTGAATTTTCACCAGTCAATGTTTTGATAGCGTTGCACCAAAATCTTCCACTGGAATTCCCTCAGCTTACATGTGAAGGCCACGGTACAGTATATATGTAAGCCACCAATTAGCAAGCTCTAATGCAGTACGTGTGAATGGTGGTGAATTCATCCTAAAAGAGACCACACTTCTATGGCATAACATCATTCATTTCCATTATTTTTTCTCCTTTTAAATGTGGGTTTATATATCCCAAACATCTCAGCTGACTTGTTGTCCTCGTAACCAGACTAATTCAGAGCGACAGCACAGATATAGTCACTATAAAGTGTTACGACTTCGGTTTCCTGTGACCCTAAAAGGTGACAGGTGTGTGTATGTGTGTGTGTGTGTGTGTGTTTGTGTGTGTTTGTGTGTGTGTGTGTGTATGTAAAAAAGAGAGATAGAGAGAGAGAGAGAATGAGGGGGAGAGAGAGAGTGAGACAGGCGGAGTTTAAGAGGCAGGCCATCTGGGGTTGGAGGTGTGAAAATAGTGGAAACCCGGAGCAATGAGCTGGCTAACAATTAGCCTCGCAAATGTGCCACTAAGTTCAGGAAGAGATACTTAAGGTTAATGAGTGTGCAAGAGTAGCGCTCGGACATGGGAAGGAAGGCAGCTGGGTTAATGTGAGAAGGGCTGGGGGAACAATGTCAGAGAGGGTGATATCAGAGCAGGGGTTGTCCACAAAGAAGAGGACATTAAACAAGTATTTTTTGAACAATTGTTGTAACAAAAAGATAGTAGAATGAGTATGCTGGAAAAATAAATAGCTTAATGATGATAGCTTAATGCTGCTTCATCACACCACAAATGGTTGTTCATTATTTACCTATAACGGCACATCCTAAAGTGTTTTATTCCACTTATACAACAACAATTTCCCCGCACTAGCACATCGTAACATCAGAGCGGCTGTAAACTCTTGCATTCTCTCACCAGCTGCTCTGTTGTGGTATCCTTAAGGGATTTACACGCAAGCGGGGTCAGTTCATCTCCCAATACAACATTTCTTATCATTGTCCACTTTTTTTTTTTTTTTTTTTTTACCTTTTACCAACTTTTTACATGCTATTGGAACAGCTCTGACCAATCACAATGCAGTTTCTTGGAATGTTACTCAAAAACAGGTTTTAATAATCTGTTAAAGGTTCCTTAACCCAGTTTTGATCATTTCAAATCTTCTTATATGGTTACTTCGCTTAATAAAGCCCAATAATTTGGCCCTTTGAAATGGTGACCTTGTTTTTAGCTGAGCAGTCTATAAAGTTAACTTGAGACTTCATCTATAAACCATCTAAAATGAAACAAAATTCTGTCTATCTATCTATCTATCTATCTATCTATCTATCTAAATTATGATCAATATTGATCAATATCATAATAGCATTTTACTTCTATAATAATGTTATTGTTAAATTGAATTACAAACAATGTGTAGCCTATATTTAGCTGATTTAAGTTCATATTTTCTGTTCATGATTTTTACTTTTAACTTTTGGATTTTTCTAAAACAAAAATAATGATAATATCGTTATACATATTGCATCAAATGAGTGCAAATATTTGTGGGAAATAAAAAAAAAAAAAAAAAGTGCTTTCTAGTGTTAAGTATTGTAACAGCTATTGATGTAATAATACTTACAGCACATTAACAGCCTCGCTCAGATTACAATCCTATTATGAATATAAAGTACAGTGCACACAGCGCGTTCTGTGCTTAACACACTGCTGTGAAACAGAAGTAATCTGAGGGATTTCAACCGAACCTGTGCTTTGTTAGTGTACACGGCGCTGTTATGAATCTGCAGGTTTGGGTGCAGGTGTGAAGCATTACGCTAAGTCTGAGAGGATCTGGGGCTCACTTTTTTTTTCCTTTTTCCCTTCAGCACGCTCGCTCTGTGCGGTCTCGGCCTTTAGAGCTCCATTACACTGTACTTATGGGCTTTAGAGATGTCAACAGTGTTAAGGCGGCTGTATTGTTTGCTCAGTCAAGGAAAATTACAGATGAATTCCTGGTTGTTTGTGTGCGCAGGGGGTGAACACGCGTGTGTCATTGTCAGGATGATTGCATCGAAGTATATTAAGGTATATTATGGTATATGATATATTGTGTACAAAAGAATCAAAAATGAAATTATACAAAACAAGCAAGTTATTTATCTATTGTTTAATAACCATTTAAAACCTTTTTTTAAGGGGGGAGGGAGAACCTACAGTATCCCATCATGCAAAAGAGGAATAGCTCGGGTGAGAAAAAGGAGGAGGAGAAGGTGTGGGTCAAAAAGGTCATTCTTTACCTCCCTCTCCTGTGGAGAGAACAGGAAAGGTGTGTGTGCGTATGTGTGTGTGTGTGTGTGTGTGTGTGTGTGTGTGTGTGTGTGCGCGCATAAGTACGTGTGTGAACTTTTGCCTTGTCTCCCACTCAGCCCATCAGCCAGCAAATGAAGCAGAGCAGCAGCTCTGCAGCTGGGCACAAGTGAGCACACACACACACACACACACACACACACACACACAAACATACACCTACACACATTCAGAGACATGCACACTACGTGCACACTAGTGCACGGTTACACACAGAGAACCTCTTTGTGTGCCTGATGAGGGCCTGGCAGCGTTGGAGCAGAGGGTTGCGAGAGAAATTACGGCCACCAGCCATTATCACACCCCTGGCACACCATCATCTGTCTTCTCATTGGCCCTGTCACCTGTTCGTCATTTAGCAGCCAATAACCATTCATTACACTCAGGAGTCCGACAGGAACAACAGCCTTCAGTTCAATGGACCTCGAGAGGCTCTGAGAGGCCCTTTCTTAATGCAGGGTAGTGTGTGTGTGTGTGTGTGTGTGTGTGTGTGTGTGTGTGTGTGTGTGTGATGAGAGAGGGGCACTAAAATATGGATGTTTTTGAACACATGGCAGCATTTTATGCAGCTGTTGCATTCAATAAAACTTAAATTAATCTAATTTAATTACATTTCATGCAACATGTCTGATGTCTATGTTTTCCGTGGACGCACCTATGGTTGCCAGGTGGCTGAAAAATCCTGAAAAAAACATCCTAAAGACATTAAAAGAAGGTCACTGTGGTGTGCACACATTTCTAATTTGCCACATCTGCAATACGCCTTTATACAGTTTCCTGGCAACGCACCATCACTTTCCCTTTCCCTTTCACAACGTGATGTTTCACTCTGTAGTGTGTGAACAGATAACTTTCTTATTATTTGCTTTCAAATAAGATCTTTAAGTCAGCTAAATATGTTTCAACCACCAGAATACAAGCCCCACCAAATTAATAAATCAAAATTACTGCTTGCCTCAAACTCAGCCTTGATTTTGGACTGTGGGAGGAAACCGGAGTACCCGGAGGAAACCCACCAAGCACGGGGAGAACATGCAAACTCCATGCACACAGAGACGGGAATCAAGACTGGCCGGGAATTGAACCTGGACCCTGGAGGTGCAAGGCGACAGTGCTAAAAATTTATTATAAATATAAATCATATTCTGTCCTGTCACTATGGAGTTTGGTAACCCAAAAAAAAAAAGAAAAACATTTTAGTCTTTCTTTTTTGTCAAATTTGTTGCTAGTCTGATATTATTTAAAATCGAAAATAATTTTCACATTATTCTGGACTCAAGATAAATGTAATTTTAATTCTGTGAATTAAAGTATAATTTTAACAAAGCATCATTCATATTGTCTTTTTTTTTTAACCCATGTATTTGAGCTAGAAACATTTTAGTATGTGTCCAATTTGGCACAAAAGTCGTGTGTGTGTGTGTGTGTGTGTGTGTGTGTGTGTGTGTGTGTGTCCATCCATGTTAAATGGCTGTTCTGTGCATGGGGAGGAAATGCCTCTGAGTTGGTGGGTCAGGAGCTTAGGGAGGCCAGGCCAAGCACTGCCATACATCCCTCACACACACACACACACACACATTCAGGGAGCACTTCCTCAGCTCTCCTTGGGGGGACGCCAGTGTGGGAGAACCGGACTGTTCCGGAAAGCCGAGGCCAACATCCTGTAAGCTCGAGAATCTTCTGCTCTTTCCAGACCTCCACATTCTCTAGTCTCAGAAACACCCTGCCTGAGGCTAAACTCTGCGCTAGCACACTGAGCATTTATCATGCTAGCAATGCAAACAGAACTAATCATTTTGTTATAATTTTTCTTTGTTTTAAGTATGAATAAATGTCAATAATTAAAATTTGAAAACAATCAACTAACAAACCAGTGAAAGGCTAACTAATTGATTCTGCTTATGACTAGCACTGGCTAAGATGAAATGCTAGCTTGTTTATTAACAGCCAGTAAACTAGCTTTTGTTTACTTTATATTAACTTAACAGGGATTCAGGACAACTCAGAGCATAGTGTTATATTTAACACTTAATAATCATGGGTGACACAGTGGTGTACTCAAGATAAAAGGAATTTTAATTCTGTAAATTAAAGTATAATTTTAACAAAACATAATGTGTGTGATGTAATGGTTAGCAGCGACGACACCCCTCCCGGGTTATGGGTTCGATTCCCGCCTCAGGATCTGTGTGCTCCGTGTTTGGTGGGTTTCCTCCGCATACCCCGGTTTCCTCTAACAGTCCAAAGACATGCAGATTAGGCTAATTGGTGTTCCCAGATTGCCTGTACTGTGTGAATGAGTGTGTGAGTGTGTAAATGTGTGTGCCCTGTGATAAGTTGGCACCCCACCCATGGTGCACTAAGTCTCCTGGGATAGGCTCCAGGACCCCGGGGACCCTGTATACAGGATAAAGCAGCGTAGACGATGAGTGAATGAGTAATTAAACTTGTCTTTCCAACCTTAAACTAGCTAAGTTAATACCTTGCTTAGCATGCTCACATGTGACTAAAAGTACTCCACTAATAAACCAACAGCCACATAACAAAGTCTGTCACCTCAAATTGATGATGGAAGTTATAGGATTAAAAGTAATAGCGATTCAGATCTGATGATGGAAGCTTCAGTCAACATATCACCTCCAAAAGTGTGAAGGTCAGCACTGAAGGTCGTTGATCCTGAAGCTCATAGGACATAAAAACATTAACAGGAGCCACACGTCTATGAGTATCATGTTTGGACACAGGTCAGTAATATACTGTACGCCTTTGAAGTGCCATATCCGTTTGGAAGCATGCATGTGCATATGAGTGTGTGTGTGTGTGTGTGTGTGTGTGTGTGTGTGTGTGTGTGTGTGTGTGTGTGTGTGATATATTGAATGCTACTCTGTTTCCGCTGATAGTGGTTTGTGTAGGAGTTCAAACGCACTAAGATATTACAGCCGCTGTTTATTATTAGAGGACCGCCATCACTTCCTTTTTCTCTTAGCGCTGACTGTCATTTTCGTGTACTGATTTTCACTTGTGGTGGTTTTCATTTAACTCGACTATGAATATGTAAGGGATGATGTAATTGGAGTGACAGTTTTATGGCTTATTTCTATTATTATTTAAAACTACTACAATTTGTACTACAGGTTACTAAGTTATAGTATAGTATACTATAGTATAGTATAGTATAGTATAGTATAGTATAGTATAGTATAGTATAGTATAGTACATGCTGTAATATACCACAGTGTTATCACGCTGCTTCTGACATGGCCATTATAGGAACCGTTGGACTTTATAGGTTACCAGGGTAGGTACTTTGCCACATAAACTACTTTGAACATGGTAGTAGTACTATGCTATCTACCACAAAGCCTTGGTGAGGTACTGTGGCATTTCACTGGGTACCATGTAAGTACTATGGTGTGTTCCCTGAGTATCAATACCATGATACTTGTTGGGTAGCACATTGGCTAACAAAGTTCAGAAATACCAGAAGTACATTATATTTAACATATTTGTACATACTATATAATATTAGATATATTAGTACATACTATTGATATGGTATAGTACAGTATTACATAGGCAGTACTGTAATATATTGCTTTGAACTTTGGTAACCACTGTGGTACCAAATAGATAATATGATATTCACTAAAGTACTGTGCACCTATTTTTATTTGTTACATGAACTTATAAACTCATATGAAATATAATTGCTCCACACGCACAGGAAGTTTTAATTATTCATTTGAATTTCCTGAAATTGTTGTTGTTGTTTGAGTTTTTGTCACTGTGAGAGTGCAGCTATGTTACACAACGCGATATCTTATCTGTTCATCTTTATTTTTTATTTTTTTATATCTTTTGCCTGTTAGTATGGATGCTAGTTAATCACATTATCTTATCTTATCTTATCTTATCTTATCTTATCTTATCTTATCTTATCTTATTTTAATTCTGCACTAATCCTGATACTCATTTAAGAGCAAAGTGCAGCCTGTTAACAAAAAAACAACTATGTAAACATCTTGCTTTTGAGGTTAAATCAAAATTTTCTTTGGTTAAAAAAATTGTTTGTTTTTCAAGAACTAAACGTTTCATATCCCCAATTATGAAATCACTGATATGACTACAGTGGCTTCCAGCACTCTGAGAAATGTTTCTGTAATTAAACTCATTAAATATTTACATAAAATTCCGGGTTTCTTAGGATTTGCTTCAAATTCTCAGATTTCCAATACGGCCTCATACTTTTGGACCCCACTGTACATGTACACCAGGCTAAATGTAAATAATCTGGTTCTAGACCCCAACTCCCCATCCCAATATGCAGACCCTGGAATTGGGAATCACAGGGGTGATCTGGGGGGCAAAGCAAACCATACACACACACACACACACACACACACACACACAGAGTATGTGTGTACGTATAGACTGACATTAGGTGGCAGTAGCGT
>JAOTRS010000040.1:2074487-2086018 GCA_028565755.1 Dinotopterus cunningtoni | reverse complement strand
CATTTATGTTTTGTGCTATACTTTGTACTTATTCTGAGGACCTTCCATAAACAATTAATCATTAATAAAACTAATTACTGATGGACCTAAATTCAACCTTAATCTTTATCTCAATAACAAAAAGACAACTTTCTGGCACTTTACTGCTAATATCTATCTATCTATCTATCTATCTATCTATCATCTAGAGTACATTTAAAAGTATGTTTTTTTATTATTATTATTATTATTATTATTATTAAGAAAAAGAAGAAGACTAATGTTTGTAGATGGCATAACTGTTAGCAAAGTGGCCTTGCACCTCAAGGGTTGAGGGTTCAATTCCTGCCTTGGGTCGGGAATTTGCATGTTCTCCCTGTGCTTGCTGGTAGGTTTCCTCCAGGTACTCACATTTCTTCCCAGACATGCGGATTAGGTTAACTGGCATTTCCAAATTGCCTGTAGTGTGTGAGTGTGTGCATGAATGCCCTGTGATGGATTGGCACACTGTCCAGGGTGTACCCGCCTAGTGCCCTGAGTCTCCTCATATAGGCCAAAGTCCTCCCACCAGCCTGTATACAGGTTAAGTAGTATAGAACATGAATGAATGATTGGTTTATTGGTTTATGAAATCATCTTCATTTGTCTCTTCATATGATGTGTGTTTAGTGATTGCTTCAGCATTTCTCTTTTATTTTGCAAACTGAATTCCTGATAAAAAAAAAACCTGATTCTCATTTCTTTCACCAAATCATTTAGCTATCTCTGAATCTTTCCAAGTGACCCTTGTAATCTGTTTCACTTTTTTTTTCTATGCAAAATTAAAATTGGACTAAAAATAGTGGTAGCTAATACTATTGACCCTTGGGGTTAATGCAGGGGCTTTGGGGCTTCTTTCATCCCCAGAGTGCCCCCAGTGCTCAATGTGCTCATGTTACACTAGAACAGAGCAAAAGGAAATGAGTTCATATCTCAATATAAAACCAGGATTTCGGCCTGATAGGGCACCTAGTTGGACGACCAATTACTGAAAAGCAAGCAAATGAAGCAGGATTAATGCCCCCTTCCCCTTCCACTGATGAGATCATCACACATGATGAGAAAATGCTTGAGAGCTGGAAAGTTGTTTGGAAGTTTGGAAAGTCAAAATGGCTGCTGCTACTGATTCTTGCTGATGTGCTGGAGGTAAAGGCCATGATTTCACTTTGTCACAGGCAGGTTTTTATGTGATGGACAAATCAATTCCAGATGACCCCATATCTGCGTGTGTGCATGTGTTTGGAGTAGTCCTTCAATCCCCACCATGATAGAAATTGCTCTTTTATATAATTGTTAAATTGTGTTTTTAAAACTATTTATCAGCGTTGCTCTTTTCTCAAAGTGCTGACACTGGAGACTTCTTCAATAAATTTGTCATTAGTTGGTCCTGTGTTCTTTGGAAAAAGCGTTCTTTGAGGGTTCTTTGTGTAGAAAGACAGGCTAAAGAACTTTTGAATCGAATAGACACTGCACTGTTCAGACAAGAGCATGGTTTACTGGACTGTCTGGAAAGGTCAAGACACAACACACTTATACATACGTACACACACACACACACACACACACACACACACACACACACACACACACACACACACCTTTGGGAGACATGGTGATGTGGCAGCAAGGGAGTGGAAAATACTTTCTGCACAGCAAGGGGCCAAGGGAATGGGGGAGTTTTCAGGGAGTGATGGGAAGCTTTGAGAGGGTTGGCCCTCCGGGTGTGAAAGGACCCTAATGGCACCAACAGCTGAGTGGTCTGGAATCATCATTGGGTAGGTCACCAGGGTGTGTGTGGAATAGGCCACAGAAGAATCGTTACTTCTGGTGTCAGGTAACTCGTGTTGCGGCTGTGGGTCGGTGCCGCGCTCCCTTGCTCTCTTTACGCCTCGTGCAACACAGTGGGAGTTTTACGTGTTAATGAGCATCCCATCAGCACCGGGTCTGCTAACACCATCGAGCACTGCTCGGACGCTGTGCTAACACCACAATAACACTACACTTTGCATTACAACATAAAGAAGTGTGCAACTGGATAAAAGAAGTGCAAAAAAGTCAATAATAAATCATAAAATTTCAACGGATTGTCGTGACATGGTCTATAAAGCTAGCAGAAGAGGTGTTATCATTCATCACTACATAATAATAAATTATAGACTGTTAAAGGAAAATAATCAAGAACAAGGAGATGAGATATAGCCCTTTGTAAAGGAGAGTCATGGGTATCACTCTAAATTATATCTATTTTCATAGCAGAATGTTCTCAAGTACTCCTCATTTATTTATTTGTACTGTACTTTAGGTTAAATGTTGTGGACTATCTATGGGTTGTAATGGACTGGTGGAAAAATTTGGCACCTTCTGCGCCTTGGCCAAGGTTCAATCGCTGGTTAGAGAACCAACCCCAGCCACTGGGGGTTGCGCAAGTTAGTGCACTCTTAGTGCTGGTCTCAAGCCCAGATAAATTAAATAGGGTTGTGTCAGGAACACCATCCAGCATAAAAACTTTGCCAGATTAAATATGCTGACCCAGTGATCCACCAAAAGACAAAGAAGAAGTTGTAAAAGGTCTAAGAAACAAGGTATCACCTATGTTATAGCAGCTGTTCACTCATCGGCCTCTCTCGTGTCTCTCTGTTCTAGTCAATACACAAGGTCCTCTGTCCTGAGGTCAAAATCAAGAACAGAGCTATAGTGGAAATAATTTAAAAACGTTCAAATGGTTTATTTAGTTACTAAAATGGCAATTTCAAACCTCTGAAGTGAAATCAATCAGATGTGGTTGTGTGCTGAAGCTGTTGTAACCAGAGATAAAAATAAAAATATAAATATATAAATAAATTTCATTGAAATAACAGTAATAAAATTCCCTGTAGTCATTCAATACTACCTCAAAAACCAAAAAACAGTCCCAAAACTGCAAATCTGACCTTCAAAAACTATGACTTGCACTCAATAACCATGACTCCCATTGCTAAATATATATTATCCAAAATACCTTACATAATATTTGCACTTCAAGCACTTAACAAACATTGATTTTATGAGAGTATAATTTGTCTAGGTGCAATCCATAACCAATGAACTAGAAAGAATCCACAGAATAGATGAAAAGAGAGGATCTGGCAACCTATGTTCTGGTTATAATGGTGTACATTAGTTGCCAAAAGTATTCAGACACAAATGAAATTCAGTGTTTGTATGACTATTTGGTATATTTGGTCAGTCCTTTATTCTGGATCTGGCTGGCCATAGACTCTAATAGGCATCTGCAATACATTTTATGTAATTCCATACCTGCTTGATTGCTTCCTGAAGATCACATAGAGAAGTTTTCTACAGAAGTTCACAATATATGTGAGAATTCTTTAGTTTTAGCCAACGTTTGTGCAGTAAAAATCCTGCCATATATTTATTACATCCATTAAAACCAGCTGATTCTAATTAGCATGACTCTTCAGTCAGATAGGCTTGAACTAATTAGTGAAATCATCTCGTTTGTGCACAAGGAGAACTACAATACTTGGCATATGCTGTTTTAACAATTTGTCCACCACTGTGTTTTTAATACAGGAATGTTTATGTTGGCTTTATAATTTATAAGCAAGTTGTCAGTGTCCGCCTATTGTCAAGAGAATATGAGTTTGAATTCCAGCAATGCCATGGCCATGCTATCATGATGGAAGGGATGGCATTACTGTCATGGTTATCTGCAAGCTTATGTATGCAGAAGAGGGTGGATAGTTGTACTAGTTGTATGCAAAGTGAAAATACAACTAGTTTTTGGTAATAAGAATGTCACGTAAGATCTTATCAATTATTTTTGCTAGAAAATAGTCAACAATTTGAAGAGTCCTCGCTTACATGAAATGTCTGGAATACCAATCATAATTTCCCCAGTAATGTGGAGTAGAGTCATACATCCTTACAGACTCTTTGACAAACATGTATTCCAAAACAACAAGAGAGAGAGAGAAAGAGAGAGAGAGAGCGAGAGAGAGAGAAAGAAAGAGAGAGAGAGTGAAAGAAAGAGAGAGAGAGAGAGAAAGAAAGAGAGAGAGAGAGTGAAAGAAAGAGAGAGAGAGAGAGAGAGAGAGAGAGAGAGGAAGCTCTGGCAGTTGCCAGTGTTGTCCCACCCAGAACACTGTGTATCCCGTAGAATACTAATTCCAAGGTTATGTGGATTCTTTTCTTTCTGACTCTTTCTTTTTTCTCTTACTCTCTTTTCCTCAAACCAGAGTTATTCCATTTCAATCCTGGAGGCTCAGGACAATTTGGTGATTTCCCATCTTAAAAATTCCCCCGATCCAGGTTTAGTATGTGTGTGAAAACAGCAAGAGATTAAATTTATAAAATGTGCTGGAGTTTGGCTTTCAAGACCATAACCCTGGACACACTATACAGGAATAGAAACAAGCTTATTTCATAGAGGCCTCACAACATTTTAAGTAACTATATGTCAGGCTTGTTTATGTGAAGTTTTAGAAGATGCAGGTTCTGACAGTCAGGATCATAGTTGAGACCTGAGATTTCATTGTTACAATTCATTTTCATTAACATTAAGCATTGTATAAACCCCATACAATAGGCATTAGAGAAAGCTGAAAAAGTGGAAAAAAAATAACAAAAAAACAAGAAGAATTGTCAAAGAAGCAGCTCACCTCAAACCACCTTAGGGGAGGCCAAATATTTGGACTAGATTAGCCCAGACGTGACTTTGCGAGCAAAAGGAGTGCCCGTGTCTCATCTGGAACAAATAAGGTTTAGAGAAAGCAAGTCGTTATTGCACAACAACTCATGATGGACTGATGCAACCTTGACACTGACTGGTTACTAATGATATTGTTTTGCAATAATGACTCGCTCATTCTGAATTATTAGACCAAAAATATGCACCAGGAGACAACTTGGGAGAGAGTAAAAACGAATGTTTGCTGGCAGCTAACTGGCAGGACATAGTGCTTACAGCCAAACCACTCGGTGCGTGGTTTTACAGCGCGTTATAATTCAGTCCATCAAGGGGCTTCATCAGAAACAATAGTTGCTTGTTGACCCGTCAGAGCCAAGCATCACCGAATGGAAGACGATTCAATGGCTGTTCCTGTTTGCTCATATTTTCAGACCGCCAACTGTGCAAAACAGTGAAGAGCTTCAGGACTCATAAAGGAAGAATTTTTGTTTTCCTTCTTATACAGTGCATCTTCATCATTGCATCTAAAAGTGACTTCTCTGGATTCCCCAAATAAACTTATGGAGTGTTTAGCGATGGAAACTGAGTCACTGTAAAGTCCTTAAAATCATAGTGCAGTCATTGTGCTATGCTAATTACCAGTGCTCTCTCACACAAACACACACACACACACACACACACACACACATACACACATACTCCTCCTCCACAACGCATGTTGCTCCCTTTCCTTAACAGAAACCATTTGGGCAATTTGAAATCACTTACCTTCCATTGAGTCAGCAGCTGTGGTGGACATGCTAATGACCTTAGGCTTTTAAATACACTCTGTTTATTGCCCTTTTGGAGATTGTTAATTGCAGTGAGAGTTTGGTGTCTGCGCATTAGCATCTAGCATGTTCTCCATCAGGGCTGTCAATCTTTGATGTTAGGTCACAGAATCCATTTTCTTTTCCTAATGTAGCATCAAAGAGGTCAATATAATGCAATGTGGTTCAAATCGATTAATAACAGCTACACTATTCCAGTACATAAGGAGTTAAATAGTTTATAGACGCTGTCATAACTATCATTAAATGTTGCAATAAGCGACTAAAAAGTAGGATATGTCTTTACTATGTAGGTATTTTAAGCATTGGTACATTGGTACATTGTTGCTAGGAGAGGAATTAAACAATTCATGTCATGCTGTTTTAGGAAAATGATTAAGCGAAACAATGACTGGTTTCCATTAACGAAACACCCTAAAGTGTGTTATTTATCTAATATCACATATCAATACTGAATTATACATACTTTGTGAGTGTGTGTGTGTGTCGGGGGGGGGGCATGAGTTAATTAGTTTTAATACCCAAATTTAGTTCTTTAAACCTATTCACCTAAACAAAGTAATTAATGTGTGTTTGTGAAATAACAGTTCTGATGCTGTTCCTTTAAGACAGATGTTAGTCGTTCAGTCTTTCACACCACTGCTCTAATGAAGCCCCGGGTCTGTTCTAAGTATGTATTTACATGCTAATGATCTTCAGTACTGTCGTTAATTTAAATACGCTGAAAATTTTATTTCTAGTGGTTAGTATTTATTTCAGTTTTTAAAAACGTTTAACAATGCACCTATATAGGTGGCAAATTAAAATGAAGAGGTTACAACCAATTTGCCAAATTATATTAAAATCCTTCAGATACATTTACTTGACTAGATATTTTAATACTACCTGCATTTATTTATCATATTATATAAATGAATGTTGTATAAAACTATCTTCTTCTTCTGGTTGGTCCTGTTAGAGGTTGCCACAGTGGACCATTTGTAATCATCTAACTCTGTCTATCATATCTTCCCTTGTCACTTCTCTTCATTCTTCAGCCAACAGTAGCCCAATTTCCAAAGATATCCTACTTTCCAACGGTACCTGAGATGGTCGTTGTTACTGTAAATCAGGCCTCGACCAATCTGGTTCGGAAATCTTTTTGATGATCCCCATATCGATTTGGCAGATGTTTTACAGCGAATGCCCTTCCTGATGCAACCCTCCTTATTTATTTGGACCAAGACTACACTGGCTTGTGCGACCTCAATGGCGTTAAGAGTTAATATTGTATTAAAATATAAATAATGTTAAATATACACCAATTAGCCACAACACTAACACCACTGCCAGAGCAACTTGAAAACATTTATTATCAATTATATACCAGTAAACTGGTCACTGGATCAGGGGGTACTTAATGCTCATTTAAGCCTGTGAGAGAGCAAATAACAGCCTGTCCAGTCCAATCCCGCAGAAAAATCACAAATCAGCGAAAAAAGTAAATGCTGGCCATAATACACAAGCACAACACCGAGTGCACTCAAACCCGAAGCTCACAGACGCTCAACCAAAGAACCCAAGGCTGTTGCTATCTCCAAATCTCCCAGTACCAATCTGATCGACCACCCATAGGATGCACCACACACAAGTCTGATCCATGAAGGCCCACTCTGCAATCCATAGCACCCAAAGGGTTCATTGCCAATATCTCCCATGCCCTGAGGAGAAGGAGCTGCCCTGGTGACACAAGGGAAACCTACACAATACTGGGCATAATCTATTGCGTTTTAATGCAATGACTAGTTGGTGTACAACTATTGTAAATGTAAATCTTGTGTTTTTTTTTTACTTTTACATGGCAATAATCCAGTGAAACTGGAATAAATTTATATAATAAACATCCACATTAACAATTTCCCAGTAAATAGCAAACAAGACAGATCTCATCTTTGACCCAAATAGGATGTCCCAGAGGTGAGACTCGGTTAAAGATTAACAAACTACCTCTTTCCATTTTATTTTTTTTTTATTTATTCATCCAGCATTTGGAAGCCATAAAGTGAAAAAAAGAACATTTTCCGTTTTACAATTTACAGTATAACTCACTTATAGGTAAGAAGTGGTACTTTCTTTACTGCTGTTTGTCTATTTTTTGGTGTCACTTGATGAACGTGAGGTTTACATGGCACTGTACCTCATAAATCCTGAAAAACTAACCAGAAAAAAAAGGGATGAAAAAAAAGCCCCTCAACTACAACTAAGCCTATCCAGGAACCCAGAATGATCTCCTCTATGCTGGAATTTAACATATGATGTAAAATCAACAGGACTTATCTCAGCATGAAAAATAAACCAAGCAGAACTGCTCAACACTTACTTTTATTCTAAAGAAAATTCACATCACTGATCACAGTTAGGTGGCTTAGTGGTTAGCACTGTTGCCTTGCATCTACAGGGTTAGGGGTCTGAATCCTGCTTAGGCATGTTCATCTTGTGCTTGGTGAGTTTCCTCTGCAACCTCTGGTTTCCTCCCAGAGTCCAAAGACATACACTGTAGATTAACTGATGTTTCCAAATCGTCCATATTTGTAAGTGTGTGCAATTGGTTGGTTGTCAAACTAATGTGTACTCCACATGGTACGGGCTCTAGGCCTGCCGCAAACCTTACACAGAATAAGTGATATAGACAATGGTTGGACGGACACACAGTCACAGTTAGCTGGCTAACACGTTGCTGAAAAAGGATAAACACAGAGGTGTTATTTTTGTTGTTCTTGTTGTTGTTATTATTGTTTTTCTTTATATATTTTGGTTAGAGGTTTTGAAATGACAAGCTTCAAATCAGATAAAGAATTAAACTCGCAAATCTAGAACTGCTCGCAAATCTAGCAGGCTAATTCCCTTGACCACAGGCAGTTCATAGGGATAAATACAAAAAACGTTTGCATTCATCTTACTTAATATTTTTGTTTTCTAATGAACTTTACAAGAACTGAAAGTTTAAACCTTGGGACTTTTTGTTTGACCTGATGCACACCTCTAGTCTCAACCTGCTTGGCAAGCTTTGAAAAAAAAAATCTGTGCTTCTTCTTTTTGTTTCTATTTAGAACATATTAACTGTTTCATCTGAGCAAAGTATTCACATTTGGTTGCATCCCTAGTGCACACTGAGAAATGCTACTCATCACATCTTCTCTATTACACTGATCAGTCCGATCAGCCCGCATGTGACCTCTGTGAAGATTTCCCCTTCTTATGAGTAATGGGTAAATTTAGCCAGTGAACGGACACACACACCCAAACATACACGTGCACAGCCCTGCCGTATCATTCATCAGCATGCGCAGGGGGGAACCTTACCACCTCCTGGCTCGAGATGATGAATTGCAGTCATAAAGCGAGGTGCCTCATCCTAGAAATGTAAGCATTCTGGCATGTCAGTGCGCTCTCTCCTTCCCTCCCTCCTTCTATCTCTGTGTCGGTCTCTTCTTCGAAACCGGTACAACTGCAGGAGGGCACGTATTTCATCAACCTAATATATTTTGTGGTTTGAGGTTTACACAATTCAATAAGAATACACAGCATGGGGTGAAACCGCTATCGTGTGATTGTGATGCATTTGAATCTTGAACAAAAGAAGGAATCAGATGCAGCTGAATTTTCGGATTCATTCGGACTAGAGTATGTTTTTGAATTCTGATGAGTAAGTGCGAGTAAGAAAAACCTGTTTCATGCAGTACTTCTTATAGAAACAAAGCTAACTTTTAAACCATGGATCTTAGGTCTAAAATATTGCCTTTTCTGCATCAACATAGTGTAAAAATGAAAATAATGAATGCACAGGCTCATTTACGAATCACATGATACTATCATTATTAAGCCCAGAGATTACAAGCACATTAAAGTTAAAGCGCACGGCACACATCACTCTGATCATCTTAATTACATCATCCTGTCATTACAGTATGCCTTCCATCCCATAAACTTTCCTCCCACTCTTTACTGTTCCCTGAAGTAGTGGTCAGATACAATCCAGTCTTTATAAATAATAAAGGTGATAAAATCTGATGAGTTGTAACAGAACTGGCCCTTTGTGACTGCACGGCTGTGATGTGCGCAGCCCACGTCCTTGTCCCACTGCGTTCTGCTTGGTTTGGCTCTCTTGCCCACCGGGAAGGTTTCGCATAAGCTTGTGCTTTCCTGTTGCAAGAGAGCTGAGTCAGTGCACATCCTGGATTCCTCATGTTTCTTCCCATCACAGGCAAGCTCAGTTCTGGAGAAAGAGCACATAATGCTTCAGCATTTTTTATTTTTTTTATTTTATAGCGATACAGGGAAAATCATACAGCTTTGAACAATGAGGTTGGGTTCTTTTTTATTTCAAACAAATGAAGTTGTAAGGAAAGGTCGAGATGTTTACCATGCCCGTAACTTTCATTTTAACCTTTATATCTTTTTAAAGACCAGTTCAATTTGTACAAATTGTTGAGCAGGAGTAGCCTACTGGGTAAGGTATTTACCTTCTGATCAGAATGTCATGGGTTCAAGCTCCTGCACCACCAAGCCACAACTGTTGGGCCCTTGAGCAAGGCTCTCAATCCTCAACTGCTCAGACGTATAAGAGATAAATGTACAATAATGGCATCTTGCAAACAACATGAATGTAAATTGTTAAAAATTTGCAACCGTGGTATAATCATTTATAGTTTCCATTGTAACAATGTTTGCTGGGACTCGTACAGCAAATGGCTGACACAATTTGAACATTTCAATATTATTGATAGAATTTAAACACCATATGAAACAAATACAAATATGTCAATATGGTGAAACTAAATGTGAGGAAGGAGAACACTTATAGCAATGACACTTTTGGAGGGAGTCTCCAGTGTCAGCACTTTGTAATAGTTTTCTAAAAGATGTTCGGAATTGGTTTCTCGACCACAAGACACACCTCATATTTTGCCCCTTTAACTTTAAGAAAGAGAAAAATCAAAGGCTGGTGAAGGACCAACTTTGTTGTACCTGCTATAAGGTAAGTAAGAACTTGTTTATTGAATGCAGCTATAAATGTACAACATTTTGATCTTTTATAAATCAGAGATTACAATTCTTGCCAAACTTTGTTTTTATAAAGAATAAAACACTTTAGAGTCTTAAAAGTAAGAGTTCCACATAGAACCAAATTCAAATTTGGAAGCAGCACTCATTTCACCCCAGAATCAACCTTTCTATCTGCTTCTCATCTTCTGCAGGAATTTTGTTTGGGGCCATCAGGGAGCTGCTGAAAGGATGCGTCCACATGGTGAAATCTTCTCTCGTAATGAATGTTTTCTCTTATGCGGGCTGAACTTGCTGTGCTGCCGCTAGGTGCTGATGGAAGGCACTCTGATGCAGTGGGACGAAAGATTCCTCTGTCTGTATGTGCAGAAAATATTAGTGCAGAGCTCTGTCATGGTTCCCTGCAACTCTTCTCTTTCTATCATGCTGACAAACACATTGCATGATGTATGTAGGTATGTGAATGAAAGATGAACTCTGAGGCTTTGCTTCAGGGCAGCTTCTGTCACTGCGGATCATGTACAGCTCATTTAGTGGAATGAAGCTTTTCCATAAGTCTTACTCGTTATTTTCAAATGCTGTACACAACAGCCAGGTATCAAGCTTCTTTAAGAGCTTTGATTTTTTTTCTTCATGTTTTAACATTGCATATAGAAGCTTTAAGGTGCAAAGCTTTCCCAAATAGATTTAAAAGCAAATACTACATGAACATGATGTTAGAGTATTGCAAGTATAACAATAAATATTTTTTTTGAGAGTTGGTAAAGGTGCAGATAATGTTTATTCTGAGTAACATTAATGAAAAGTTTTGTACACAGATATATGCTTTTGTATCGTTCAAGATGAAGGCCATTTATATGGATACACCTTAACTTTTAACTTTATTCTTTCATGAGTTATTTACAAGTTTCTGACCACTTATAAAGCAGTTATTAGCAGTTTACATACTA
>JAOTRS010000040.1:1876659-1891494 GCA_028565755.1 Dinotopterus cunningtoni | reverse complement strand
TGCCACAGATTCTGCATGTAGGAGTAAAGATTCCAGTCATGCCAAGAAGATTCCTGGTATTCCAAAATTAAAAAAAAAAACAGGAAAAAAAACCTTCTTTCTAATGCACGATGATACCCGTATAGGAATATTATACATTTCCAAAAACAACAACAAAAAAGTCCATCATGTGTGTGTGTGTGTGTGTGTTGTGTTGTGTTTTCAGGGAATCATTAGCTCTTGTTCATAGACTTGTTTGTTTCCACTAGCATGCGTCTCCAAATCTTTGAAATCCCCTGACCCGACTCTGGCTCAGAGCGATTTTTGAGAATGGAAAAACGCCGTCATCAGGCAGATCAGAGCTCGAGTATTATTTATCATCAGCCATCAATCATAACTCATTGACTTCTTGGCAATGTTTTTGCAACCGGTGATTCGGCTGTTTGTTTAAATGCATTGTTTTGAGAGTGCAAATGGAAAGGAATAACTCATTTATAACTCGAGAAAATTCGTAACTTATCAACCGCACTTTTAGCAGACGAGTGACGATGATAAACACAGACACTTCTGGTGCAAAAGCCAGACTGACATTACTGTCTTTTTTGGACTTTTAACTTTGGGCTTTAAGATCATAATTGCTGTTAAAAAAATTATAATCATGAATAATTTTTTAAAATGCAGCTTCTGACTGTTTGGCCGGCTTTAGTTTGCAATACGCACACTCAACACTTCTAACACTGCAATATCTTCAGAGAAAATTAATCAACACCTTCTGAACAACCAAAACCCAAAATCCATAATCAGAAGACACAATACTTTGTACCACTGATCTGTTTTTTTATCTTTAGCCCAGTGGTTTCTTGATGTGTTGATAGGATTCATTCATTTTGAAGCAGTTATGAAACCAGTTTTTTATTGCAGAAAGTATTGCGTGAAATGTGAGTGGTACAAGACCCACCATCCCTATGCCAGGAGGAAGCTATTTTCTGATAACCATTTCCTTTGCTAGTTCATCGTGCTGGAGATAACATCAGAGACGGTTTCAGATGAGAACATCTGTCAGCAAATTGTGTCTTTACTGGAATTTAACAGAAGAATCAGAATGGTGAGTGATTATATGCCGAGCAAATCAATGTCATCAGGGTTGGAGTAGGTCAGACATAAGGTCACAGGCTCAAATCCCAGCACCACCAAAGTGCCACTGTTGGGTCATTGAGCATTGTTCAGATCTGCATTGCAATGAGATAAATATAAGTCACGCTGGATAAGAGTGTCTGACATAAAGGTTCTGTAATGTGATATTGTTTGGGAAACTTTCAGGGCTCGCTAAGAGGGAAAATCCAAAACAACCAGCCCGAGGTGGACTCTGTCACCTTCATGAAAGTCTTTGACCTTTAATTGACGCCCTGCAAGAAGTAAATTAAACATTTTTGTTTTGTACATAGAACATGCTAAACTGAGCCAAAGGACAGAGCTGTAGCACTACAGAAAAAGCCATATGAATAACTACTGGTTGCTTACACACGCTAATTAGTTAACTAGCTGTCTCTGTGTTGACATGCTTTCCAAACAGACCGTCACAAGGTTTGTTTACCATTTGGCGTCACTGTATTTCTAACCAACGACAAAAGTGTTCTCACGGGGACGCTTTATGTAGACACGCCCCGTCAACCAACGTTTTATACAATGTGAGACCAAACCCAAGACCAAAAAAAAAAAAAAACAGAGATTCATAACATTAAATTATGTAAACTCGTACTCAAGTCATAAGCCTGTGCATCTGATTAAAATTTTTGTTCAACTGTCAGATTTAGGGAAAAAACAGAGCAGTAATTATTATTATATTGTCGGACACCTGGCGTGACTTGTCACTTAACAACACGTTTTTCTATATAGTGTGCTTGTGTTGCATTATGACTAAGTCAAACTTCTGCACTTACTCGACTTGTGCTATGTTTGGACCATTTGGTGTGACAATCACTTTCAGGAGTGAAATGAATAAATGCATTTCTGTTATACTGTTGAGTTTTGAGAGGCAACTAAATTGGGGATCCACCTTATTAGTGGGTTACGGTGCTTTTATACTTAACTGCCTTTTTGTCAAAAAAGGAGAAGAAATGATATTAAACAGTAACTCTTATTACTCCTAGCTAGGATCAACTAACTAACTAACTAACTAACTAACTAGCCTAACTTCTTCATTAGTATGAATTCATTATTATTAGTAACGTAAGCCGAAACCCAGAAACGGAGGTGCTTGTGCAATTTTATTCATTAGTTAGACTGCAACATTGGAATATTTTCCACTGTTTTCACTGTCGTAAATGTCTATATTCCTTCACTTCAATTTTGTGTCTAGTTCTTAGCTAGTTTTGGTAATTTATGTTATGTGTAGCACCTTGGTCCTGAAGGAGCGCTGTTTCGATTCACAGTGTACTGAACTGCACTGTAAACCCGGATAAGTTGGCAAAACTCAAAAAAATTGAGATTATCAGTTACGTAAAATTTTTTAAGTAATGATGATTTCACTTTTAAGTAAACAGAAATATCAGTTTTTAAGTTTGTTGTACTCATTCATATTAATCATTCTTTATTTGCATTAATGAGTAGCCTAAGTTATACTATTTAATAGTAATTATCATTTTTTTAGTTGTTGCAAATCAAAGAAATTGTTGTTGGTCTTTCGCCTGCTCCCAGCAATGGGTCGCCACAGTGGACCATCCGGTCCGCACACAAGCTTGGCACAGGTTTTACACCAGATGCCCTTCATGAAGCAGCCCTCCCATTTAATATGGGCTTGGGACAAGCACTTCATCCAGTGGCTGAGAATCGAACCCGGGCCTTTATGTGGCAGTCGAAACATCTACCACTGAGCCACCAGTGCCCTGTTACAAATCAAATAAGTCATTTTCTTCGATATTAATACTAAAACTAATAGGAATTCCGGTTTAAATTAAAGATTGATATTTGCAAATTACAAGAAATCTTGCTTTCTAACCTCCTAAACAGTAGGTAGCAAAAAGTGGAGCTTATGTTTTCTCCCATGCACGTCTAAACACATTCTATTCATAACTCTAGAGAGCACCAAACTGTCGACAATCAGATGACATAAATCAAAAACATCAACTTTAGGGTCCTCAGATTTGTAAAGATTATACCTACAGCATCATGCAAAGACAGACCAATCCACCATCACCATCAAAACAATTCAACGTGGGCAGTTTACATGGGCATTGATGATGTCAGACACAAAATCGCTAGGCTGAAAGATTTTAAGCTGGTGGAACTTTAAGGAGACAGTTACTCTGGCTTAAAATATCAAAGTTGCAGCTAACTTGAAAAGTGTCATTTCTACAAACTCATAAATACCAAAACGTTCTAAATACTCATCAAAGTCTATTAATTTGACCTAATTGTAATTATTTAAGTTAACAGTACTCAATATGTTTAATTGCTTTGAGCCTTAAGGGTTACAGTGTGCAATGACAATAAAAGCCTACTTGACTTGACTTGACTTACAAGACAATTCTCAAGTCTCACAAGACTCACATAATTAAGATGTGTCTATTTCTTACTTGATCTAATCAAACACCACCCCACCTCCCACCTCAAAAAACAAACTTCCCAACAGTGTTTAACTGATCGTGCTTAGTTAGTAACCTAGCAACCCAGGATAACTAGGGTTGGATCTATCCAATGATGGAAACTATAAAGCACCTTTGTAAGTCGCTCTGGATAAGAGCGTCTGCCAAATTCCAAAATGTACTGTAAATGTTAATGTACAGTAAGACAAAATTTTCATGTTTGTTTTTTTTCTTACTCTGGCACAGAAGTTGGTATTTTTCTTTCATTTCTCTGATTTGAAGCCTAGCGGATGAAGAATCATTAATTCGAAAGAGTGTTTTGCGCTTACACGGATCCTTGTGATTCATTTCCTGTTTTCATTTACACCAGATAAAATACTTTAACCTGGTCAGAGCCATTGTGCTTTACATGAATGACTCGTTTTTTAATATTTTCATCAACAGCACTAACTCAATGTGTCTGAGGCCGTTGGAGATAAATGAAAACTATTGCATAATAACTACAAGAGTGGGCAGGATTAGTCTGAATTCTGGTATATGGAACCGGATCAGGTATGACCAAAAGCAATCATCCCATGATACCTGGACGTGCGAGCTAATTTCATGATAGTGCTGGCTCTAAGTCATGCATTCGGACAGAATACTTGACATAAAACTCTGACCTAAAGCTGTGCCTGACTGCTCTCTTTGCCCCTTCTCAGGGAGTTTCTAAATCTCGAATGGTTTTTGGTGACTCAGGAGGTTCACATCAAGTAAGGAGTTCTGATAATCAGAATGAGACATCCTCAAAGAAAACAAGTGCTTTCTTTGAAACGGCTTGTCTTTAAGTGTGAGTGTCTGTGTATTGCGCCGCAGGGTGGGACGTCCTGCGTGGGCAGCAGAAAGCCTATAGAGGGCAGACGTTTTGCTTGAAAGACAATATCAAGGAAGTAGCAGCACGTTTTATAGCAGGTGCTTCAAAGAGAGAAAGATAGAGAGAGAGAGAGAGAGAGAGAGAGAGAGAGACGCTCCGGTGACTGTGAGGAGGAATCCCCTAAAAGCGCGAGCCCACCATGTCCTTTAACCGCGCTGTGTTGTCACTTACCAGAAAGTGACGTCACACCACTTAGACTGTAAACAGAATAGCAGCTCAAGGGGTTGAGTTTCTGTAAATGTAGTGCGCAGAGTGCCAAACCTTGTGAGTGGATGCATTTTGGACTCAAGTGCAAAAGTTTGTACACCCTTATGATAAAATATAATTCATTTTTAGCCCAAGAGAAGCCGAAAGAAGGCTGATTATAGACAGATTACAGAAGAAGTTACAGAATATGAAAATGTATGCTCGTTATTTATGATATAAACATACAAGACGTAAGTTCATTTGGGTCATGCTTGTTTTTCCCTTTACAATAGAACACATTACACTTGGCGTTATATCATGTATGAAACAAACAAAAAGCCATTTAAATTTGTATGGAGATCAAAATCTTCTACACATCTCCCACACACATTCTCAAGTCATGACCTCGATTTAGTGTCTCGTGGCTTAATTGAGTTCTGAAGAATGTAAGTCATTATTAGTCACTGTGCAATTAAATTCTCTTCATCATCACATATACCAGGAAGTTGAGGTCAAAGCCATGAGAGAGTGCTTATGGAGCAAATAGAGCTAGTTTGTGGGTCAAACAGCTTGAACCCCGTGACCTTCTGTTAACCACTTAACTATAAATGCAACTATACAGTAAATCCCCAAAATAACACGATGTGCTGGATCAAGTGCTATTCTACAGGTTCCTGATTGGTGCAGCCATTTCATTCAAGTAAATTATTGATTAATGTGATGAAAACGTGTGTAATTATCCAAGCAGCAAAACATCAGCGATATACTGCACTCTCACTGTATACTCTATATCGTTGTGTTTTTAATCCTAACACACTGAGACACTCAGTTACAATGAATATATTTGTCATTTCTGAAAGGGGTGCAAACGTTTGCTCTCAGATCACTATGCATTACTTTTATTACATTTAATTGATGCAAAATGCAGAAATCCTGAATAGCTAACACAAACACCACAGAGACAGTACATGACTCCCGCTTCTGTACAGTGTGAAAACACGCAACGGCCATAAAGGCAGTACCCCAGACCCTACTTATCCCCCCCCCCCTCCCCCGCCATGCTCACGTCTTACGTCTTTTTGTTTTTCTTGTGGGCCGGTCTTCCTGTGCACCTGTGAATCGAACTTCCTGTCTTTCTCTCCTTCTCTATCTCTATCTCACCCGCTCTGTGTCTCTATTACCCCCTAAACCGCATCCCCACCCCCCCAAATGCCGTCAACTCAAGCATAGCTGCATGTTAAGCAGGCTAAGGGACTCACACACACACACACACACACACACACACTCAAACACATGCACACTGAGGGTGAGAAGCTTTTGTACATGCATGAATAGTCATGCAGATATAGAGATATACAAATGTAGGCAGACATACACACACACACTCACACACACACATATAGTATATACACACACACACACAGACATTCCATTGGCTTATATGAAAGCAAATAATTTCAGGAAGATTATGAAACAGAGAAATCTTTATTTTTCATTCATTGCATGATTATAGAAAAGTAATGATACCAAAGTCAAAAAAATACAGCTTTACAAAACGTTCCTGATTTTTGTTTTTGTTTTTTTTAAAAAAGAGAGAGAAATAGAAAAATAGATGCATTGATGTCTTTCCCCTCCCCTCCTCTCTCGACCTTTTTACACACCATTTTACCACAGCATTGTGGCCAGTAACCTGCATGTGACAGTTTCCCATCAGCACTCAGTCTACCACACACACACACACACACACACATATACATACACACACACACACACAATCATATACACACTGAGCACCAGAAAAAGATGGCTGTCTCTGATTAAAGGTTCGAGCTTGTAAATAACAGTAAGTCTCAAAGCTGAATTTCTTAGTATTGGGAACTTCTACAGAGACTTCATTGAGGGAAACAGAAATACATTCAAGATTAGACGCCTACAGAACTCACACCACACATGCACACATACACACACACACACACACACATGCATACACATATCACACACAATATACAGTACAAATATAAATAGGCGACTGATCGAGTTGTAAACAGGAAGCGTATTTACTGTAGCTTGATTTCTATTGCAAAGACGAGGCAGCTGATTTTTGAGAGGGAAGAAACCGAACACGATTCTGCACAAAGTATAAAAGTAGTACAAATTTTGAATACAAAAATACAAAAGAAAAAAAAAAGCTTACCAAGGACAGTATTTAACAGTTTGGGATACATATTCATAATAATGTAATAGCACAGTATGGTGCACAGCTTTTCATTTACTGTTCACAAGTCTGTCGAAGGTAGACGAGCGTCTGCAACGCAGTTACCTCTCTGTCCCTCTGTATCCTCCTACCCGCTGGGTCTGAAATGGTTTAGAGATGAGAAACAGCAGAAAGTGGAGGAAAAAATAGCGTCCTTGGACAAATCCGACTCAGGAAGTTCGGGTCGTGACGTCACTCCTGCATGTGCTGCAGACTTCTTGGGTACTCCTCCACCGGCAAGGTTCCCTGAGTGGGCAGCTCATAACCCCGCAGGTAATGCCCATTGGTCTGACCGGCGTAGTACACCAGCTGTCTGGCAAACATCGGCTCCACCTGAGAAGAAAAACAAATATTCATGAAATTGGATGTCAGCACTCCTGGTACTCTGTATTCACAAATTATCTGATAAAACCCTGATTAAATCTCAGTATCTTGGCAGCTCTATAGTCCTGACTGGTTACAAGCTGGGCATTATTTCTATAAACATGCACAGCTTGGATAGTGCAGTAGTATCCACTGTAACATGAACAAGGGATACTGTGCTGTTGTTCAACAAAGAAAATGTGTTGTTAGGACACTTTAACGTTTCTGGAATGAGACATGGGTGAAACCTTCTTCAGGACAGAGGCATTTCCTCTTATTTCCTGCTTCTCTGTAAAATGATAAGCTGCATTTCTTGAAATTATTTCCTTTGACCTGTGTTATTCATCATAAAATTAATCTAGAACAGTAGGTCTGAGTGAAGTTCTGCCTTTAGCTGTTTTTCTATATTGTCTTAGCGTTACTACCATTTGTACGTGTCTCAATCTTGGTGGGTGACCCCACTAAAGGTGGTCTTAATCTTAACTTTGAGCTTTCTTTATCTAAACACAAAGACAATCAGTCATTCCTTCTTCTAGAATAAAGCTGATTTACTGCCGCAGTGCAGGAATGAAGCGGACTAAAAGAAGTCAAGGCTTGGCCTTGTAAAAGATTTGATGGTCTTAAATCTTGTTCAATCTTGACCCTCCTCAAAACGTGTCTTCACTTGTTCTTCCTTGGGTTGAATCACCCAATATTTTTCCGGACTCTTTTGGCTCCATCTTGCTCCACCTTAATTCCCATAAGACTCTTCTTGTCTCAATCTTGTTTAACCCTGAACCCCTCCCCCCTCCCCAGGACTCTTCCTTGACTCAATCCTCCTCACTCCTGAGCCCCAAAAATTCTTCCTTGACTAGATTCTCCTCAGTCTCACACCCACAATTCTTCTTGACTTCAGCTTGCCCAACCTTAACCCCTAAGATGATCTTGCCCCGTATCATCCCCCAAGGCTCTTCTTGAATTCATTTTGCTCAGCCTTGATCCTCCACAAGAATTTACTTGACTTGACCTTGCTCAGTCTTGACTGCCTTGAAATTCTTTTTAACACCATCTTGCTCAGTCTCAGGCCCCTTAAGACTTATCTTGATTCCATCTTGCTCAGTCTCAACCCCCCTCAAAACTCCTCCTGACTCAATTTTGCTCAGTCTCTACCACCCAAGACTAAGCTTGATTCAAGCTTGCTCCAATCCCAAAAGGTCTTCTTGCCTCAATATTGATCAGACTCGGTCCTTACAAAAACTCTTAGTGACTTGATCTTGCTCAGTCTAGACCCCTCAAAACTCTGTTTGACTTAATCTTGCTTAGTCTGGACCCCCTTTAAAACTCTTATTGACTTGATCTTGTATAGTTTGGTCTTGGATTCAACCTTGTCAATCTTCACTACATCCACTTTGATAAGTTCAGGTTAACTTTACTATAAAGTCCACGATGGCAGTTTAAAATGGGCTGAATGGTTTGATAATACTGTGGAAATTATGCTAACTGCAGCATAAAAGCATATCTACAGTATAGACTAGTTGCTTTTCCACAAATGATTATGAAAATTTGTTCTTTTCTAATATAAAAGGTTTAACTCATTTGCTTCAAAATCATTGGTACATTTTTTCTTTCTGAAACCTGTTTTATTTTTGATAGAGACCATTCTAGTTCTAGTTCCATTACAAATATTATTCTGATTTGTTCAACCAAAAGACTTTTGGAATAGTAAAAGGAACTACTTTTGGACGGTATTTCAGTTCCAGTATTGAAGATTTAGATGAAACTTTATACCACATGGCTGTTGTATAACACTTTGAAATCCTCTTCGAAAATCCCCTTTGTCATGGTTGATGGTCTTCCACTGCGTTACATAAAGTTCAGGGAGACTACACCATTGACAAGAGCAAAGTGTACAGATGGGTGAAGAATTTTAAAGAAGGGGAACCTAGCATTGAAGACAAACCACGCAGTGGGAGACCATCGGCTGCGACAAAGGGGATTTTCAAAGAGGATTAGAGAGTTGGGTTAAACGATGGCCACTTATAATGTTGAGCAGTACCTTTGGAGAGAGGATGAGTTACTCTGCCAACACGTGCAATTTGAAAAAAAAAAAAGTTATGCCCATTTTGCATTTCATTCAGTGCAGACCTTGTATATATATCTCGATATAAGCATGCATTAACCATAGACAGCCATTTCTCTCACAAAATTAGATTGCTGCTGAACAGTTGCCTCAATGTTTATCTTTGTTAGCTGTTTGAAGCCGAATTTCATATGTTTCTCCAATTTTCTGAGTGTCCTCAGATCACCACCAAATACACACCGTGCTGTTCTGTAGAAAAATTTAAATTTCTGTTATCTCATTCTTAATACCGGAACAACACACTGAAGTACACTAAAAGACACAGCATGTGGAGCGTTTCGAATGTTTGGTGGTTACCAGACCACATGTTTGTACCGACGGTCTGGACTTCTCCGCACCAGTGAGCACAGTTTTATGTCAAATCCACCACATTTCATCAACTCTGACATGGGCTTCGGATTTTCCTAACAAATCTGTGCCATTTTATTTTTAAAAAGTCCCACTCGTGTTAGATGTGGGCTCGGATTTTCATTTGACTTGTTTACGAGAGATTTTAGTTTGAGTCGTATCGCAGCAGGCAGATAAGCACTGCTGGCTTTTTCTGGCGCTCAGTGTCACATCGTGCCCCGAGGGCTTGGATGTGCAAACACAGTAACGATTTCTGCATCCATAGAAGCAAAATATTTTCCTCAGGATATCTTGGAGGTTGTATAATACGATCAGACTTTCTAATCTTTATAATCGAGCTGATTACATTTACAATGGCGTTGAGGGTTGTGTTTAGCCAGGACATTCTTTTGTGTCCCTTAATGGAATACTCCTGTGATTTTTTTTTTTTTTTCACTTAAAATAAAAAGTACATCTAATGTTTTCTGGTAAAATGTCTGTTATGTTTTCTGGTAAAAAGTGTTCCAATTATTTTGGACGCCACTCTTTTTTGTAGAGTATGAAATAGTTTAAATAGAAATATAGTTTAAATAAGAAAATAAATATGTACACAAGAAACAAAGAATCGCTACAAAGCTTTAGCTAAAAAGTAATTCTAACACCATGACATTTTTGATTTTCTATCATAATTTAATGATATCACTTGAGATCGCTTTTCTCTATATAAATTTTTTTTTTTGAGCATTGGATAACTTTAGATGTTAAACATACCTGAGCTGTGATCATCTTGCTCTGTCGCTGAGGATCTGGATATTCATCTCCGAAGCAGAGGACCACCTGGTACCTGGGCATCGGGCGTCCGTTATGTATGTAACCCTGCAACTCTGTGGCGAAATGAAGGAATTTTATGTGAGCTGAAGAATACTTACAGGACTGTATGGTGTGTTGCTTCATTTCCAGTTCAATAGCTGAAAAAAGGACGCTCGAGATATACGAATTAGAAAATGATAACTGCTGAGTGAGTTTTTTTACAATTCAATTCAAAATTGAGTCTCCAGTTACAGTGCCAGAGATAAAGATGTCATTTTAAGTTTAATGATGTAAGAAACTAACTGGAGAACATCAGTTTAAAGTGTTAAAGTACGCTGCATAGCATTAAATGTACAGTACCTACTGTATAAACTGATAATTGATTCCAAATATATCAAAAAAAAGAGGCTGATTGAAAAATCTTGTAATGCACAGATTTCAGCTCTTCCAACATGTTTAATACATTTCCATTAAATCAATGCTAAGAAATTTATAAAATTGTTCCTTTCTTAAACTCGATATAGACAAATTTGTTTGAAAATTCTTGATTTGTTAAATAAGAAATCTGGTGTTCAAAAAGTGATCCAAAGCAAATGCATAAATTACAAAAAGTAAGACTAGTCATTGAATCAGGACAGGATTAATAAATTAATGGCACCCTAAACAACAAGAAACACTTAACAGCTAGCTGAGCAACATTGCTAGAAGTTTAGGCACAGATTTGCCTTTGAAAGCTTAGACATTAAGGTGCTTACTAATTTATGGCTGAGATATAAGAACATTTATAAAAGTATTTTCACAAAAAAAAAAAAAAAAAAGATTCCTGAAAGTCTGTCAGGATTTTTGAGTTTTCAAGTTCATACACAACTTAATAAAAATGTTGTTATATTTGATATGTTGCAAAAGATGATCGCCATATTCTGTCTAAGAAACATTTCAGTATGTAATGGTAACACTAAAACAGTATTTTTTTTATCAAAATTGCTTGATAATGTCACAGTGCTGACTTGCGTTGCTTAAAAATGTCATGTGGTTAACCCACTAGAAATTGAGAAATGTGTAATAGTGACTCTTTCTCACTCTGGTAAAAAAAAAAAAAATTGAATATGTGCTCCAAGTCATTCTGTTCTCGTCTGCTCCACTGGTACAAAAGCACCTGATGAGTAATACGGTGTCCACATGACCCGGTTCTCATTGAACAATAAGGGCACCGATGACTTGTTCGGGGAGACGAGACGACATTTAGCGACTATGACAGGTGTAGTCAGTGCTGCAGGTCTATTAAAGAGATCGAGACGGCTCAAAAAAAAAAAAAAACCTGCGCCTGAAAGGTTTTGGAAAGTCCTCGGGAGCTGAAGTGACTAATGTGAGACACTGAACTAAGGGGAGTGACTATGGGGCTGAACCGCAGCGGGGCGGTGGGGTAAACACATGTACGCCAGGTTAAACGATCGTCTCCAATCTTACTACGCACTCAACGAACAGCTACAATTCAACCAGTTCAACCTTTCTAGGATGGAAAGTGAGCAAAAACATATGACATGGCAATGTCAGCTGATTGACAAAGCTTCTTAAAGGTCATGATCTTTCTTATCATCACTCAGCTCCGCCCTTTTTTTTTTTCCTCAACAAACACTAATAATCCTCCTCATCAGCATATTACCGTCGCTATGTTTACATCCTTTTTTAACCACCATTCACTTCACTTGACATTTTAAAAACCCCAATTCTAAAACCCTGGCATGAGTTTTTAAAGTTCAACTAATGTCAGAGCTACCACATAGTGTTTTTACAGAATTAAATATTCAAGATTAGACCAGAAATATGCAAACACTCCTGCAATATTCTAAAACCTTCTCAGCTGTCCTTATAAGCCCAAAAAAAAAGCCAGTAATGTTTATGAACCTTCAATCCAGGAAAGTTCCTGCAGTCTGATGGTTCAAATGATGTCCTTCTGACCTGCATGTGTTCGCCAGGGGCATAAAAGCACTGATACTGGAGACTCCTTCCATTTTTGCTAAATTTCAGTTTATATTCTGGTTATTAGGGTATTTTGGACCATCAGCCCCAACTCAAAGTCCATAAGTATATAATCGTTAATGTATTGAAATGATGGGACGTGTCTACTGTGATTAAAATGTAATCAACCAATCAGAATCAAGAATGTCACTTCTTGCCAACATTATATTCTTAAGCAGATCGTTGCAGCCAATCACATGCTTTAATGTTTTGTTTTTTTACAGACCTCCATAAACTTCTTGTTTTATGTTCAAAAAGGAAAATGTTAGAACTATTGCCACAGCCACATCAAGTAGTTTTATTCACGTGGAACGTTAAAAGTTACCCGTTATCGTTATTCATTCATGCAAGTCGCTCATCTGAAATTGAACTTCCAGCACAAATATAAGTCATAATATAACTCTTACCTGTCAGGAAGTGCTGTGTGTCCAAGAGCTTGCAGGTCTGCTCCTTCTCCAGCTTATTAGGTTTGTCTGAGTACTGCGCTAGCGGTCCTTCCCAGTATACCCTGCTCTGGCACAGGCGCTTGGCATAGAGTCCCTCAGGTGTAAGCCAGAGCAGCACGCCGCGTTCCAGCACGTTGGAAAGCTTATCAGCACCCCGTCGGTGCGACTGGGGGAACGGGAACGGGAAGAGCACGGGTTCTGGCATGCCGAAATGCCTGTCCTCTAAGCACGGAGACGATGGGGAGGACGGAGACGACGGGGAGGAAGAGGACGAAATCCGGCAACCGTCAGGGCTACTCGTGGTGATCTCTTTTACCAGAGACTCGCGGTAGTACAGTGACACGTGCAAGCGGAAGTCTGGGAAGAGAGATCCAAGTTTGAGTAAATGTGGGTAGAAAAGTGAAAATCAAAAACGAAAAATAAAATCATAAGCTGAGTGTTTACCAGAGAGAGCCATGGCCTCTGCGGATCTCATACTCGGGTCCAACGGGACAGAATGCGACTCTGAATGAGTGTACGTGTAGAATGATCCGGATATCTGGTACCCTGCAGAATGTCGTATAGAGTACTATTAAACAAAATCGTCAGTTCCAACAGACCAGCAGTTTCTGGGCAGAAGAACTCGCTCTGATTACTTGCTTGAATAATAATAAGAATAATAATAAAAAGAAGCAGAAGAAAAATAAATCAGATGTACTACAGTATATTGATGATTATTCTAGAACAAATGCGTGGTAATGGACCTCAAAATCCACAATGCCTTCTTCAGTTAAAACTTTGTAAAACAAAAAATTGGTCATCATGATGAAGCAGATGATAAATTAGAAGTGAAGTTTCCTATAAACATGATTTTTATCTAATTTTTCCTTTTGTTCAACAGCAGAAACCAAGCATCAAAAAAACTGTCCTTTAAGCAAATTTAAAACTATTCATGTGAAGCAAAGAAACAATACAACCATTAAAAACCATTTATTTCCTTAAAAAGGTGTAGAAAATATTTCTTTTGGTTCCACCATGAGAGCAGTCCTTGGCAGATCTACTAGGGGCTTGGGTTCCAGAAATGTTTCCATGTAGAGCCTGTTTATCTAAATTAAGCACTAATAAGTTTCCAAAGAACCACTGAACTCTTTTGCTTTCCCTAATTATGTTGTATTAAAGTAGGTCTTGGTACTATATAGTACTCTGGGTGATTAAACAGAAGAAGAAGCAGAAGAATCTTCTACATTGAACCCTTAAAGAACCCTAGAGGAACCCAAAAGAGTTCATTCTTTAGTGAAGCTTAAATCTCCCAGACAAACAGAATTCCACGATCATGTTTTCTTTATAAACCACGTTTTTTTATTTTTTTATTTTGTTGTTATTATTACACACGGTTACACCAAATCCCAAGTGGGTTCCTGTTCGCTAACTTCTGCTCTCTGCTCAGGGTTCATCATGACAACCGTTGTTCACAGCGTCGGATCGTCACGGCTAAAGCGACATTATTATCTCGCGTATGTTCTTCTTCGAAACAGAGGCAAAAAACTCAATCCTGAGCCCAGTTTATGACAAGTTCAAGTTCACGAACAGCAGCAGCCCCATACCGCAGCCCAGGGCTGACCAAGTTGAGTATGCATGGTGTGTATTTCTGAACTCGGACACAAGCATCCAGGCCGTGTCTTTTTCTGTGCCATTTCTATTTGTGGAGTCCTGACGTCATGCTCTTGAAGCCACAACTGAAGCGTAACGCAGTCAAAAAAAAAAAAAAAGGCAAAAAAAAAAAAAAAGTGTTTTTTTTTTTTTTTTTTTTTTTTTGCCCTTTAAATTCGTTTTTAAACTTTTTTAGGATAAACCCC
>JAOTRS010000040.1:1840672-1851497 GCA_028565755.1 Dinotopterus cunningtoni | reverse complement strand
AGCATCCTTCTACCGATATATTCACCATCTCTCCTCTGAACATGTCCAAACCACCTCAATCTGGCCTCTCTGACTTTTTCCTGTATGCCTTAATTAGTCTCTCTCATCATTGTGTAGGATATAATTTTAGCCGTACTTCTTCAAAGCATTGCTTCATTCTCACATCTGCCTCTCGAATCTTCTGGTATACAAAAGGAGTTCCTGGTCGACTCACTGACTGCGAATTGCCCAGGTCCTGTGGCTGCAAAACCAGCCCAAGTCATCACCACCTCATCTGCTTGACCAGATGGCGTGAGGTGTTTCTGTTGAACTGCTGTCTGAGCATTAACAACTCCACTGTGGTCTCGTCTGTCCATAGGAAGTTGTTCCAGAAGGCTTGTGGTTTGTTCATTTGCAAACCTCATTCGTGCTTCCATGTTTGTTTCTTCTGGCAACCCTTCCAGACAAACTGTACCGGTTCAGCCGTCTTTTTCTAATTGTGCTATCATGGACTTTAACACTTAACATGCTCAGTGAGGTCTATAGGATCTGAGATGTAGCTCTGACCTTGGGGTGGAAGAGCAGGGACGTCCACTCCTGGGAAGATTAGCACCTGTCTTGAATGCTTTTCATTTTCTTACTGTAGAATATGGAACTCCAGATTGTTTGGAAATGCTTTCATAACTCTTTCCAGATTGATGTGCAGCAACAATTGCTTCTCTAAGTCCATTGTTTACGTCTTTTCCTCTTGGTCTTGGTTTTATTTTTTTGCTTAATTTTTTGTTACATAAATTATTATTATGTTTTTACACAAACAACATGGAATTAAACATGGAGCACTAATGTTTACACAATACTGTATACAGTACCAGTCAAAAGTCTGGACACAGCTTTTAATTAAATGTGTTGTTTAGTGACTTATTTTCTACATTCTAGAACAATACCGGCAATTTCTAAACTATAATACATCACAAATGCATTGAGGTGATTAAGTAACAACAAATACAGTCAGTTGTTATTTTGGGACAAGAAGGTCAGCTGTTCTGGAATAGTTCACGCAGGAACAGTATTGTGTCAAGTTCATTCACAAAACCCATCAAGCACCAAGATGAAACTATCTCTCATGAAGATCATCCCAGGAAAGCAAGATCAAAACGTTACCTCTGCTGCAGAGGAGAAGTTCATTTAGAGTCACCAGCCTCAGAAATCACCAATTAACAACCAGCACCTCAGATAAGAGCCGTTATTTACATAGGATATCCTGTTCAAAAGATATTATTGCGTATTGTGGACACCTTCAGCATTGTTTTACAGTGGAGAAATAAATAGGAAATCAGATATAATTAAATTAGAAGGTGTGTCCAAACTTTTGACTGGTACTGCCTGACCAAGGAAAAAAGAAAAAAAAAAAACACTTAAATATTTCATTGAACTACTTTTTGCTTTGATTACAGTCAATTCAAACATTTTGGTAAGCTTATGCAAAGTCACAATATTTATTTCCCTCCATGGCCACGCTAATCTCTCTCCAGGATCATAACTCATTTTTTCCTGAACCACTCTTTCACAATTTAAGCCTGATGCGTCCAGGCATCATCGTCTTGGAATATGCCTGTGACATCAGGGAAGAAAAAAAAATCTGTTGATGGAAAATCCTGGTCATTCAGTATATTCAGGTCACCAGCTGATCTAATTGTTTGCCCACATAACATTGCTGAACCCAGACCTGACCAACAGAATCATACCAGACCATAACTCTGTCTCCACAGTAGGCGGTAGACATGACGTGTGCATCGCTTCATCCGTCTCTCTTCTTACCCTGAGACACCAATCACTCATTCTTTATGCTCCCTAGCAAAGTGAATCATTTCCCCCCGAATTAGTCTCACTGATACATGATTTTCTTAAGCTGTTTAGTCCCAATCCCTTGAGATATCTTACAAATATTACAAAAATAAATTTCTTTGTATTTCTGTGTAACACTGTCGCCTTGCACCTCCAGGGTCCGGGTTCGATTCCATGTTTGCATGTTCTCCCCGTGCTTGGTGGGTTTCCTCTGGGTACTCCGGTTTCCTCCCACAGTCCAAAGACATGCAGGTTAGGCTAATTGGTGTTCCCAAATTGCCCGTAGTGAGTGTAAATGTGTATGTATGTGTGCCCTGTGATGGATTGGCACCCCGCCTCGTGCCCTAAGCCTCCTGAGACAGGCTCCAGGCCCCCTGTGGCCCTGAATACAGGATAAAGCGGTATAGACGACGAGTGAGTGAGTGATTACATTAAACTAATCAGATTATTTTTAGCTTTGACATTTTAACTATTTCTACATTGCAACTCTTTAACTGTCAACGACGGCGACTTCAGCTAGTTCATTAGATAAAACAGAAATTCTCGTCAGGGCCAGTGAATCCGAACAAAACTTTTGGGGGGATTTTTTTTGTTTTTTAAGGAAACTGAGGGTGTGTGTGTTGACCACAATGATATATGATCATCCCCTCCACAGATGGTGTGTACAGTATACTGTACAGTGTGTGGTGCATCAGAAGGACGCACTGGAAATGAGAGAGCCACAGTCGAGACGCCTTCACATGCGCCCTTCGAAGGAGGCGCCACTGAAATTGAGTCACAGCCCACTTTAGACAGTCTGGGGAGTGTTTCATTCTGACTTTTTTTTTTTTTTTAAAGTTTCGCTTGTTATGCACCAAAGCAATCCGGAAATAGGTTCGACAGGAATTGATACAATGCGCGTCGGTAAGTAAAACTGTTGAATTCTTCTTCTTATTATTATTATTATTATGATCATTTGTATTTTAAACGACAGTGTTGGATCAAGATGTGTGTGTATGTGTGTGTGAGAGATAAATAAGAGAGGTAGAGAGCTCAATATGTGAGCTCGGTATCGGTGTGTGTGAATGTGTGTGTGTTTCTATCAGAGTGAAATACACAGTTTCACAGGATGTGCGCTTCTCTTTCTTCTCTTTTCACTGTGCGCATAAATCAATAATCTGAATTCTTAAATCAACAACAACAAAAATCATCTCGAGCAAAACAACCGAATCTGTAGCTTCGTTTTGTTTTTGTTTAGTTTACTTTGTTTCAAAACAACCATCTGTTTTGTTTTGTTTTTATCCGTTAGCCTTTCATGTTTCCGAGTCTCTTTGAATTTTTAAATTTTTAAATGTATCAACTTTCGCGTTTGAAGTGTAATCCGTTTCCACGGCTTTCAACTTCCGTTCTGGAATCTCCACCAGCCAGACAGACAGACAGCCACCCCCATACATACACACACACACACACACACACACACACACTTATACACTCACACACAGTTCTTCCCGAGACATGACCCTTTTTGTTTCGTATTATAATTTAAAAGGAAAGTCACAGGAGGGTCAGGTGTGAGATATTAGGTCAGAGTTTCACATGTGGTTTGGTTTCCTTTTTTTGAGGTATTTTCTTCTTTTAATGCATACCTACTGTCTTAATTTTTTTTTATTCTGGAGTTTTTTGATTAATTTTCATATTTTATATTTTTAAATGTGGCGGAGTGGTTAGCACCGTGGTTCGATTCCTGCCTCGGTTTTTCATGTGCTTGCTGGGTTTCCTCCTGGGACTTGGGTTTCGTCTCACAATACACAGACATGCAGGTTAGGGCCAACTGGTGTTCCCAAATTGCCTGTAGTGTATGATGGATTGGTACCCCGCCTCGTGCCCTAAGTCTCCTTGGATAATCTCCTCGATTCTGTATACAGGATAAAGCGGTACAGTGTGTGTGAGAGAGTAAGGTTCTCACCTGATTTTGTTTTTCTCATGTGATTCCTTTCATGCTGTTGTTTTCACATCACGTTTAAAAGTATTTTCACAGGCTTTGTTTATTCACACACGTGATCCTTTTAGATATTACGGTATATTCATGTGAACTTTACAATTAGTTTATATCCACATTTTTTTCTCCACATCTGATTCTTCTCACACGATTTAGTTATTTTCGCATGAATTGTTTTTCTCATATGACTCATTTTCCATCATTTGTTTCTTTTTTCACCTGTGATTCTTTTCATGTAATTCATTTATTTACTGATGGGATTCTTTTACACATGATTTTTTTTTTTTTAAAGAAATAATTTAAATTTAATTCTTCTCAAGATCCATATCTACAATATTTTACACATTATTCTGTAAAGCACGGTTCATTCTTGTAATTATTTTACAATTAATTTATGTTTTTCACATTTGATTGTTCACAAGTCATTTATATTTAGTTTTTTTTTTCCTCACATTATTTTATTTATTAACTTATTTATTTATTTATGTTTTTACCTATCACATAATAATTTTTGATATTTGTTTGTCATAATATTTTTAAAATGCATTATTAAACAAACAAACAGACCTCATGTAACTAAACTTAAATGTAAAGTTCCAGTGTATTCCAGTCTAATAACCCATAAGGCTCCCAGTTGTGCACCGTTCTAACATGAAGGTGATGATCTTATTCTCTCCCCTGCGTAGTGCGCTTATAGGCCGCAGGGAGCAGTTTGGGATTTGAAACCATGGCATCGCCCTTGGACATTATGAAGTCGTCAGACCTCATCAAGAAGGAGCGTCTGGATTACGGCGGGTTCGGGGAGGTGTTTCTGTGCTACCACAAAACGCTGGGACATGTGGTGCAGAAGACGGTCTACACAGGACCACCTCGTAACGAGTGAGTATCCGTGTGTCTGCATTACATGAGATCAGATGAGATGAGAGACCATGCAGGACAAGATCAGATCAGAATGCAGACAAAAGCAGACGACATCAGACTAGACAAGAACAAATCAAGTTCAGAAAAGTCAAGACGGTTCGGGTGTCAAGTACAGGTGTTTACTCCCGGACTAGGCAAGACGAGCCGAAAAAAAAAAAGTCAAGACAAATTTAAGGCCACTTTGTCAAGAGTAGGTACATGGTTTACATTTCACAAGTCCAGATCAACAGATGATCAAATCCGAAATATAAAACTCAGAAAATGACAAACGCCCACCAGACCAAGAAAAGAAAAAAAAGTTTTACCACTCATGTGTCATGTCTGAAACATGCAGATAAACCAACACTAGAGATATCAGGAGCAAGAAGAGAAGTGGAGACATTTAGAGTGGAAAGTTTGCACTACAAACTTAAGCCGTGGCCAAAAGTTTTGAGAATGGCACAAATATAAATTTTTCTACTTCAGTGCTTTCAGATCTTTTTGTAAGATGTGTCTATGATGTATGACGTTTGTCAGAATTTGTGGGTTTTCCTTCGTCCACGGTCTTAATTCCATTGAGAACTTGTGATCTATCCTTACGAGGTGGGTGGACAAACAAAAACCCGCAAGTTCTGACAAACTCCAAGCATTGATTATGTAAGAATGGGTTACGCCATCAGTTCTTGGCTTCAGCATTCTTAAGAATTCCAGTGAACTTATTTAGTCCACTAACATGTGCTACTCTGATCACATGACAGAAAAAAGTGACCTAGTTGGCTCGTCTCCATGCGTCAACTTCTGCTCGAAAAAGTGCGTCCGCTACATGTTGTGGTTTTTGCTAAAATTGGAATGTTTTTAAAGCTTCCGAAATACTGTTATATAGCGGTTTTCAAATCAAACATTTTGTTTTAGAAACCTTGTGTGTTGGAGAATAACGATTTTTAAGAAATGAGTAAAAAAAAATATATATATATATATTGTTTGCTGTCAAACTGTAGCAAATATTGCCTGCAAAGCGAACAGAGCGAACAAAGTGAAGACTGGGACACCATGAGACAATGTTTCTTTCCGTCAGCAACTTTTTTTCCTTCCCTTCTTTTTAATCTTTGAGGATGTTTGGTTACCTCCTGCGTTTTTTTTCTCTCTCTCTCTGTTCCTTAAACAACTACTAGATTACATTGTGAGTGGAAATGAAAATTTGAATTGGAGAACCGAAACTGTAAAAGTTAAAAAAAACAAAAACGCACACACATACACACACACACACACACACACACACAACACTAAACAGGCACAAACGACGATTTTATCGCGCAAACATGTACGGTGTAATTGCCTCTAGTTGAATTCCTCACTGACTAAGCTTTATGTAAGTGACATAGGGTGTGTTTTGTTGTGCGCGCAGGCAGAAGTCGTCGCTGCTGGAGGAAGGCAGTCTGATGAGCAAGTTGAAACACGAGCGTGTGGTTAAGCTGCTGGGCGTCATACTGGAGGACAGAGACTACTCCCTGGTCATGGAGCTCATTCCTAACGGCAACCTGCTGGTCATGCTGCAGGAGGTGACGGTGCCAAACTCATTAATGCCTAAACCCATGATGTTTCCAGTGCTGGGGTTAAAGTAACAGTAAAGTTTTGGCCTCACCAAGTCTAGATGAGGAAAGAAGATTCGTTCAATATTCAATTTTTATACCTCTTATGGTCTGATCAAACTAAAGTTAAACGTTTGGGCCATGATTCCAAAAGGCAACAGTACACATCACCAGAACAACAACATACACACAGTGAAGCATGGTGGTGGCAGCATCATGGTTTGGGCCTGATTTTCTTCATGCAAAAATATACAATTAATGAAGCTGGTAATGAAATATAAATACTTAGAAAGGCATTAAAGCGTTTGAGGATGGTGTTTGGTTTCCAAAGCTACTTTTTGAAGAAGTTCACAATATTATGTCAGCGTCAAGACTTGAACTGAATGCCATGTTTACTACATTCCTTATACATTTCCATTTCAATCCTGTTCTCATGAAACCAGGTAAATGTCCCAATATCCGTTAAAGGAAGGATCATTCTGGAGATCCTGGAGGGAATGGTTTATCTAACAGACAACCAAGTGATTCACAAGGACCTGAAACCCGAAAACATCCTGGTCGATGAACAGTTTCATATAAAGGTAAAATCATGTTTATGATAGAGTTTTGAACTTAATGCTAAGAATACAATAAATGAGTTAATTGAAATAATGCATTAAATGAATACAAAAGCATTTTAAAGTTTATATTTGGCAAGATTTAAAAGGGTGAAAAAGAAAGGACCTCTAATATCCTTATCACATGTTAATATTTAACTAGATTTGTGTGTAATGTTAATAATACAGTGTATCAAAGGTAATGTGAAAGAAGCATACAAATCTTACATCTTGAGTGTGTGTGTGTGTGTTTGGTGTCAGATTGCAGACCTCGGACTGGCCACCTGTCAGACGTGGAGCCGACTGACGAGGGAGGAGTCGCGCAGGCAGAGCCGCGGAGGCAGGAAGTCGAGCGCGGTGGTAGGTGGGACGTTGTCCTACATGGCTCCTGAGCACCTGGAAAGCATCAACACTCGGTCCACTGAAAAGTCTGACGTTTACAGCTTCGCCATAGTGGTGTGGGTCATTCTGACCAATCAGGAGCCTTACGCCAGTGAGTGAAGCAGCACGCAGTTATTGGTTTATCTCCATAATAAATCGCATTCGGACTGAACCCGTGTTGTCCTTTTCCAGACGCTCTTAATCAAGACCAAATCTGCCAGTGTGTGCGTAAGGGAGATCGCCCAGATGAGTCCCTTATTCCATGTGATTCACCAAAAGATATCATCAGTCTTATGAAAAGATGCTGGGAGCATGAGCCACAAAAACGACCCCGGTTCAAAGGTACGGGTGTTTATTTGAACGGAGCATGGAAACAACATATATTTTTATATAGCTCTCCAGGCTTCCTGATGGACATTTTTTGTCTCTCATTTTCGGTCCAATCCGTGTACCCAGGGCTCGATTCGAGGGGGGGAGGGGGTGTGGGGGGATGGCATCCCTTCTGTTGAAAATATGACAAAAACCATCCCCTCTGTAAAACCACCAGTGTTGGGAGACGTTACTTTTTAAAGTAACTAATTACATTACAGAATTACTGTCTTTAAAAAGTAATCAGTTACATTGCAGCGTTACTTTCTGATTAAAGTAACTATTTCAAGTACTTTTCCATTGCAGAAAATGAAAACTTTTTTTTTTAGACATTGTGGCTTCACCTACAAAGTTGGGTACAAAAGGGTCAAAATAGATTTTTTAATGCCATAATAGTAATTTTTTTGAGAGAGACTGGTGCGTAGTAGAGCATTTTTTATAATTCGACCACTAACTGTACCTGAGCAGTTCCAGAGGAAGGTTTTTTGTTTGTTAAGCCACACGGTGACCTTTAAATCATTTAAGCGTAACAAACATAACTTAAATCAGGAACCAGTGAGAAACAGGTACAGATGATGACCTGAACATCCTCAAATGAGGACATGACATTTACTCCCAACTTCATTGTCTATATACAGTACAGTATATCTTTGTACCATCCTCATACAGTATGAGGGATTGTTGGGTATAATTCTTTTGCCAAACTACCTCCTGGTTGAAGACATTAACCATTGTTGCGTTTTGTGCCGCTTAAATATTAAGGGTTAAATTTATAGTTATCAGTTATGGATAAAGAGAAATTGCGATGCACACAACAGTACAGAGTTCGGCTCTCAGGAGGATATATACAGTATGTACAGTATATGTCCCGAGATTATTTATGGTGATTGGTCACTATGTGGAAGCAATTCCTATTACTGCTAGATTGCCGTTACAGATTAGAGTGTTGTGCAACTGTATCACTATGTGACTGTGTGCACTGTTGGTATTTTTTTAATTCAACCTTTCTGATTTTTTTGATGTAATATTGCGATCAGATGAAACTGAAATACTTTCTTTCTTTATCACAGAGAGCTACGATTCATTTCAGCCTTTCTATAAGGAAGAACTGGAAGGAGACATCAAGCAAGATTTGCACGGCCTTAAGGTAAATGTTGCTGGGTGCAAAAGTTTGCGCACCCTTCATTTTGATGGTTAACATAAGAACTTCATTCTAAGAATTAGACATAAGAATTTCATGCAATTCAATTTGATCTGTATAGTGCATTAGACAATGGTCATTCTTACAAAACAGATTTAAAAAATGACGGTGACAATGAGAAAACTTAGGAAGAGGAGGAAGAGGCGATAGGAAGAGGAAGCAGACTGAACAGAAAGCCCTTCCCAATTTTCTGTGATATCAGATAGTGTGACCGTAAACCAGTCCCTGCTATAACTAACTGTGCGTCATAAAGCTGAACGTTTATTATTACAGGAAAAATGTCTATATGTTGTAACAGGACATCCAGAGAGGGGGATTTATACAGCCTGAATACAATATGAATCTGAGACAGTGAAAGACTGGAGACAGTCATTAGAGAATGTTTTGAGAACATTTCGTTTTGTGTTCATTCAGTATCTCCGTGTCCAATATTATACCCAGGTACACGTACAGTACTATCTACTGCCTTAAATAAACCACACTGGACACTAAAGTGGTAAAGCGATGAGCTTAGTGTATGTTTGGTGTGCATGAATTCTCCACATTGTTGTACAACGTATTATTTATTAAGAATGTTGTTAAAATAAATATTACTTTAATTATTTCACATTCTCATGCAGGATTCATTTCATGGTCCATTTGAGCTGCTGGAGAAGCTAAAAACATTGACAACAGAGTCTGCAGGTACAAATTGACTTCTGAATTATAGAAAATAATATTATAAAATATAATAACAATATGTAATTATACGTAGGTTATAAAGCATTGATAACCATAAGCAAATTCAATATGTAAGCAATAAGCACAGTACAGTATCTTGATATAACATTGTAAAGGCTCTAACTATCCTAATTTTGGTTGACATCTAAAAAGCAAGTCGTTTCTTCACCAGGCTTTTTTTTTTTTTTCTCCTTCTTGTTGAGCTGGTCACGTTATAAGAAATAAAGTCAAGTCAAGTGCGCATAAAAAGAGAATTTTTTTTTAGGATAACTTTAAATTTCATGATTGGAGCTCAGGCTAATCAAACACTAGTTAAAAGTTTCATTTGATGGTTTTATTAAAGAAATGCAACAAATGAACACAATATAAAATTCCTAAATCGGTGCTTGACTACACATTTTCACATCCGCGTGACATTAACGTTATCATTAACTCCAGTTGTCCCATTACTGGAGGCTCCATCCTTTCCGCAGCGCTCCGGTGACTCCCCCACCCCTCTAAGGAGTTCGGACATGGGCCCGATCGAAACGAGCCTGGAGGACCTCAATTTAATGACCTCGGGTAGCCTTCAAGTGGACGCCATCCCCGAGAATCCTCCTAACCTGGAGCAGAAACTCAACCAAGAGTTAAACTACCACAAAATAGGCAGCTACCTCCCCGAGCCGCAGCCCTCGTTCCCCCCGTACAGTAACGCCGGTCCGCTCTTGCAGGCTGCTCCTAGTTCGAACTGGGCTGGAGATCTTCCACAGCAGGTGTCCTCAGTCCAGTCTTGGTCCAAACCCAACCCTTACCTTCCGGAGACTTCAGTCAGGCCGGAGTATGAGAGAGGGATGTCGGTGCCGCCTTCGCAGAGCGGGCAGTTCCAACCGTACAAACCTTACGAACGCATGCAGTCGTGGGGTTCGGAATTCCCTCAAGGAGCGATGTGTCCGCAAGCAGATAAAGGTACCTATTTAACACTTATTTCTAAATTTTAGTTTTTAAGATTTTTTTTTCAAAAATAATAATTTTCCATATTCTGGATTCAGATTTGTAGCTTTAACTTTATGCTCTAAACACTAGTTCCTTCTTTCCACTCCACAGTTTACTCAATTTACTCAATTTACTTTTTCAATTTCATTTAAATCAAGCACTTCCTCATTGTTGCAGATGTTGTTATAGTGAGATAAAACTGGAAAGTAATATCTAATATCTACAGTGGCTTGCAAAAGTATTCGGCCCCCTTGAACTTTTCCACATTTTGTCACATTACAGCCACAAACATGAA
>JAOTRS010000040.1:1825749-1838979 GCA_028565755.1 Dinotopterus cunningtoni | reverse complement strand
TCATGTTTGTGGCTGTAATGTGACAAAATGTTGAAAAGTTCAAGGGGGCCGAATACTTTTGCAAGCCACTGTATATAAGTACAGCGGTATCTCGGCATAGGAACGTCCAGTCTTAAGAATTTTCACCTTAAAACTGATTTTTTTACGGGCAATTTGGGAAAGCCAATTAATGCATGTTTTTGGACTGTGGGAGGAAACTGGAGTACCCGGAGGAAACCCACCAAGCACAGGGAGATAATGCAAACTACATGAACACAGACCCCGAGGCGGTAATCAAACCCAAGACCTGGTGGTGCAAGTGAAGGTGCACCACTACACCACCTTGCCGCCAAAAATATAATTATAGTGTTGGAAATTGGTAATATTGGTGATATTCTTTGGTGGCTGGAACGGATTATCTGCATTTACATTAGTTCCTTTGGGAAAATGCATTTCACAATACGAATATCCTCCTTAAAAACTCGCTTCTGGAACGGATTAAACTAATATGCTGAGGTACCGTTGTATACAGTACATACTTGTATGATAGCATGTGATCTGTTATTGTTCCACTTTGCCGTGCACCGTTATCCTTACAACCTTTTACCTGACGTTGACGTTACATTTCTTCTTGATTCCGTGCTTTGGTGGTGAAGTGTACATCAGCCAAGCCAGTGGGATTCAGATCGGGAACAACAACACCATGCACTTGCGCAGCATGGACAGCACGTCTCTCAGCTCCCAGTTCAGCGCTTCGTCCTCCAACACAAAGTATAAAGAGCTTCTCTCAAAATATGGTGAGAACTTTTCACACATTCTTCACGTGTTTATTTATTTTTTATTATTTGGAACTATTGCATTCCACGCAACTCATAATATGACACAATTTGGCTTCCAATGAGGCAAATATATTAACATTCCTCATCTAAAACCTTGTGAAGTGTTGTATACCAGATTTACACTTAATCAGAGAGCAGGTTGAAGTAGACCATCCCCCCCCCCTCCATCCTGCACAAAAAGCAGAGTTAACGCTACATCGATATGTGTGTGTTGTATCCGTGCAGAAGACCACAGCGTCACTGATGAACATCTGGAGCTGGTCCGAAAGAACGTAGGTGGGAAGTGGAAAGCCTGCGCCAGGAAGCTGGGCCTTACCGACGTGGAGATCGACGCCATCGAACACGACTACGCGCGCGACGGCCTGGCCGAGAAGGTCCACCAGATGCTGGAGCGCTGGAAGATGAAGGAAGGACTTCAAGGCTGTACGGTGGGAAAACTGTGCCGCGCGCTGGAGCAGTCCGTCAAAGCAGACGCGCTGATCGAAATACTGCACAAGTCACAGGACTACACTGTTTCTCCCAGCGTCTGTGGTCTGAGCCTGATTTAACAGTCAACAGGCCGTGTGCTGGTTCTATATAGAAATAGTAACAGTGAATGTTTTGATCTCGGCTTCATTTGTCATTTTCTTACTCTTGAATGGAGGTGATTTTATCTTTTTCTTTTGTTTCTTTCTTTTAAAAAAATTCAAAATTATTTTTAAAAAAACAAAAAAAAAATGTGTTTTTTAAATTTTCAAAGGATGAAAAATTTTAACTAAGCATTGTATTGTTTGGGGGCGGGGGGGAAGTAAAGAAGGATGATTTTGACAAATTGCTTGACATGAAAGAGGCTCTCGAGTATTGTGTAATAATATCCCTTTCTGAAACAAAAGAATATGCTACATACACATGAGATTGCATTACACGCGATGCTGGAAGGGTTCTCTGTTTTCTGCCGGACACATCGTCACCGATCATGCAGACGTCTCTGATCGTGTCCTGCAATATTTTTGGATGGCCTCCGCCATAAGACTTGATCAACGATCCCGTCGTTTTCAGTTTCCGTACCATCCTCTGAGTAACACTCTTTGAGGGAACTTCAGGAACACCATATTTCTTCCTAAGTTCACTTTGACAGTGCTTAAACGAATTGGTGATGTGCTGCTTGTTACTGTACACCAACACCCTGATCGAGCAACAGCCCCCACTACCTCATCGGTCCGACTCGGGGGGGCATCCCAGCGTGTTCAAAGCTCCATATACAGTACTGAGTAGCACAGTTAGTACGTAGTTTGGTCCACATAACTGTACATTTTTAATAATTGATACACAAATGTAATACCTTTAAGAGTTTTTATTAATTGCTCTGGAGACCCTCACGGAGTCAAAGTTATAGATACATTAGTGGTCCAACAAACCTTTAAAGAACTCTTCAGAGACCCTGGTTTCATTTTTCTTAGATCGAGAGCACTCAGTTTGAATTCGAAGAAAATGACTTTCCAGTGAGATGGAGCTTGTATGACAAGGGGAAGGGAAGGGATCTTTAAGATCTTTGTTTCTAGATTACAAAATGAGAATTTTTGGTAAGAATCCTACCTTCAGTAGCTTTAAGGATCCAATCATCCCTAAATTTTCTTGTTCTGGGTTTGTTAAGTGTTCAAGAGGATCAAACAAGTTCTAAAAAAACAAAATGTAAATTCAAAGTAAAAGACTGAAAATCATCACAAAGTTGTATATAATTTGAATTATATTTTTACAATTTTGTTTTTTATTTTAATCACAATCCTCAGGAAACAGGTGAGCACTGTGCTGTTAACAATTGAAGTGAACATGGACATAGTTTGCACGCACCTTCTAATTTAATGTTTTTGTTTAGCAATCTATTTTCTACAGTACATACTAGCTGTTCTGCAATGGTTCCTGCAAGAACAGTATTGTCAAGTGCGTTTGTAAAACCCATCAAGCACCATGATGAAACTGTGTCTCATGAAGACCTTCCCAGGAAAACAAGACCAAAACTGACCTCTGCAGAGGAGAAGTTCATTTAGAGTCACCAGCCTCAGAAATCACCAATTAACAACCAGAACCACAGATTAGAGCCGTTATGAAGGATTTACAGAGCAGAAGTAGCAGATATACATCTCAATATCAACTGTTCAAAGGAGATTATTGCATACTATTGTTTTACAGTGTAGAAAGATAAGAATCAGGAACGACCATGGAGTTAGAAGGCATGTCCAAACTTTTGATGTGCAGCATATGGCCAAAGCTACTGTATGTGGACACCTGGCATGGCGGAGCTTGGCGGAAAACCCATTTCAAAACCAAGGGCATTGTAATGCTACACCATACGGAGATGATCTTGTACAACTGTGTGTTTGAGGAAGCGCCGCATATGGTACTCATGTGATCAGGTCAGGTGTTCACATACTGTACTTTTGGACGTGGAGTAAATCTGCACTGAGAGGAGATGGGGAATATATTTTGCAGTTAAAGGCATCCTTAGCTTAAAAAAATTGTTCTGTATTATGATGTGCTGTATTTAGAACAAAGTTTGTCAGTGTGAACAATTGTATACATAAAACTAGAGAGGTACATTTTCTGAAGAAGAAAATGAGTGGTGCTTGCCGTGGCAAAACATTGGAGTCATGCTAGCAACATGCTAATCACTCTAGCATCATTTAAGCGACATTCTAATGATGTTGCTAGGAACATGCAAATATAGTTAGCACAATGCTAGCAACATGCTAATTAGCTTAACATCATGCTAGCAATGGGCTAATCACACTAGTATCATGCTAATGATGTTAGCAATATGCTATTATTGTTAGCATCATGCTAGCAACTTGCTAATCACACTAGCATCATGTTAGCCTCATGCTAGCAACATGCTAGTCATGTTGGCATCATGCTAACAACATGCTAATTATGTTGTTAGCAAAAGGCTAAAATAGTTAGCATAATGTTAGCGACATGCTAATCCATGGTAGGACTTCCGGTCAACATTAAATTTAATGTGACTCAAATTTAATTTAATTTGATGTTACTCAAATTTAAGAGACATTGGGTGTTTCTCAAGAACAAGGACACAAAGAGCAGACTTTTGTCTGTGGGAAGCTAATCTTTAAACCTTAGCAAGAAATTGAGTATTGTACAGGTTTGAGATGCACATGATGTTGCGCAATACCTCAGTCAGGCCGTGTTTGATGTGCTTTTGATTTTCTTGATAACATTTTTGAACACGGAAAAAAAAGCAGTTTTTCTTGAAAAGGACGCAGTTAAACTGGACACAAAAAGTGAAGTCGAGCTTGTGTAGGTTATAAACATTTAAATATTACGAAGACTTCTCTATGTGACAGATTTTCACCTACAGTTGAGCCAAATGCAAGTTATATTCACTTAGATTAAGAGAACTTTAAAAACGAAACAAACAAACAAAAAAACATTTATCGTGGTTCAACGATGAGTCTTCTGTTGTAGCAGTAATGTCTCAATGAATTCTGGGTCTTTCTGTTTTTGTTTATACTGGCAAATCACCAACCAATACAGTACATCTTCATTTGTTTTTGTTTCTTTGCTTTTTTTTCAGTTAAAGAGCAATTATTAAGCATTATTACTATTAGTAAGTCTCTGTTTTTATAGCTCGTTTTATGCAATATAAAAATCTACCCACTGTTTCACTTTCTTTCTTTTTTTTATGAAATGCTTTCATTTTAATAAATGCTGGACAGAAATAAAGTATCTGAAGCCAGAGGTGACACCTTTGGCATATTTCTTATCAAAACTACAACTGCTTTGTGTGTGTGTGTGTGTGTGTGTGTGTGTGTCCAGATTTTGTTAGACAGTGTTGCAGTGATTTTGTATTTCAGCTCTTTTCAATAGTGAAACATTTGAAATCATTCAGTGATGGATTCTTTCTGTAGACGTTTTAGGATTTTATTAAATGCTTCAGGTTTCTGATCACGGTCTGGTCTGATCACGTGCTCATTTTACTGTGAACATGTAAGGTCTATGTTTATTAAAAGGCATTAAAATATGAAAGCTAACTTTTAGCATTTAGTATGCACAATTAGAATTTAATGAATCATTTATTCATATATTAAGTATATATAGTAATACTAAATAAGTATTATAGTTTAATTGAATGGGATTAGTATTATTCTGCATATATATAGTTTTATACATTTAATAACTGGTATTACATCCTTTCCTGGAAACGCCAATGACGGTAACATCAATGACGGCAACACAAATGACAGTAACACTTATAATGGTAACATCAATGACAGTAACAAGAATGGCAACAACACCAACAACAGTAACATCAATGACGGTACCACCAATGATGGTTAAATAAATGACACTAACATCAATGACAGTTAAATCAATGACGGTAGCACCAATGACAATTTAGAGGAATGTCCTATATAATTACAAAATGGCTTTCATGTGTAAAGACCACAAGGTTTTCAATTATGTCAAAATTAATTAACTATTAGATGATTAGCTTTTAGGTCCGATTTTTGACATAGTTATAAAATGAGTAATACTAATGACAGATTTAAAATTGCTAAACAAATGGAGAGAGACATGTGACATCTTTTGCATTTGTCTAGTTTTCTCTATCTAGTGACATTTGATGCAGGAACAATTTGAAACTATCAAATGTATTTCAACATAAAACTCTCTTTGTGTAACTGTAACACTAATGACATGGTTTGGGGTGACTGATATTTATTTCATATTATTACGTATAAACAATTATTGCTTCAGGATTTTAGTGTTTCACTTATTTTATAAGATGTTGATGTTATTGTGAATCAGAATTGTTTCAAAGTATACGTTCCCACTTTGATATAAGATCAAAGGGACCAGACATTAGATGCAGACAAGACATTTTTTTGAACTTGGCCTTTTAAAAACAAAGTGCTACAATTAATTATTTAACATTTAATTAAATAAATGCATTTCATGATTGAAAGTATAAACTCCTGTATATTTTCTGAACATATACAAGTAATGTCTGTTACAGTATGTTAATTGAAATGATGTTGACATCAGCAAAACAGAGTGGCTTTCCACTTTTTTTCTTCTTTCATTGTGGAATGACCATGTACAGTATATTAATATTGCGAGATCCTGACATTCTGTAGGAGAGAAATGAACAAGGAAGTCCAACAGAATAAAAGTAGGACAGGATTATTGGGGGAAAAACCAGCACTTCCTGTATAGTCGAGTGTGTTAACAGCTCGGTGTTTTCCACGGCTAGAAAAGCTAAGACAGAAAGTGAAAGTGAAGCGCACAAACACGCAGAGGGACCTTTAAAGCATGCAGTCCGGAGACTGAGCTCAAGACCTACAAGTCCTCTTCTCTGTAAGTGTTCCAGTCCACACCTTATTACCTTTTTATTACATTTCTGTGTTTACATCAGAGAGAAAACTGATTTGTACTACTGGCATGAGCGTGTGAAGGATTTTCTAAAAGCTGGGACGAGGACGTGTGGCGAAATACATGCAGGAATAAACATGTACAGTGTACACAGGCATGTGGGGACGTACAGTAATGGAGACGGACAGGATAGAGAATAGACTGTACTGCCACTGTACTGGTGGAAATAAGCAGACTTTAAAGTATGTGTTAAGTTTTTGTTTTTGTGTGTGTTTGTTTGTTTACATGTTTGTGAGGCCTGTTTTGACTTTAGTGCCTGTATTAAGCAAACGTGCTTGTATTTTCTTCTTTTTTTCCTTGTCTAAACATTAACTTGCTTTCTGATTGAATAAGGAAGTGTTTCGTCCTTCTAAACTAAACAGACTAAGAAAAACATTTTTTTCCCCCGGAAGCTGTGTGTGTGTGTGTGTGTGGTTGTGTGGTTGTGTCTGTTTTTTTTTTTGAAGTATTGAGTATCATCTGCCTTCAAACAGAACTTGTGTATGATTTACAAGCTCTAAAAATATGTGTGCGTGTGTGTGTGCGTGTGTGTGTGTGTGTTAGATAGAATGATCCTCCATAAGAGAAAAAAATATATAGGGGGTTATTATTATTATTATTATTATTATTATTATTTGGAACAGTATGTTGCCTATATGTGAAAAAAAAAATAAACAAAATGTGTGCTTTAATTTACTGAGATTAAGATCAGGGTTAGGTGTAGATGTACTGTAACATAGTATTAAGTACTAATATTAGTAATGATATTAAAGGGAAGTTTGTTTATTTGTTTGTCTGTTTGTTTCTTTGTTTTTCAACAAAGGATATCACTATTACTTCTGCATAAAAGATCCTTTCCATTTTGTTTTCCTCTCAATACAACGTACGCAGGTCACATGACCACATGTTTACATGATCACATTTTCAGTAACTTGTCTCCATCTTGCACATAAATCTATTGTTTTCTTTGAACTAGATAAATATTAGTTTTTTTAGTTATCTAGCTATTATATACTTATACATTATTCATTAATCATATAAAATGGGTCAAGTCAAATCATTTATGAAGATTCCTTATTCAGTTCGCTCAGAATGTTCTCGGATGTCGTTAAGTCTAAAATGAATTAAAGGGAGATTTGAGCTTGATGCTTCGAAATGATTACTGACGTCGGGAGAGATAAAGTTGAACACCCACCCACACACACACACACACATACACGCTGAGTGGCAGAACGTTTCTTGATAACTATCTGCATGGAGAGCTTATTTTAGACTTTTGGCCAAGTGCCCTGTGTTACTTACGTCTCATACATCAAAGCAATAAAAGTCAATAACAAGGTTTATATAATATTAATTATATAATATAATATTATACTAATATTAATTTCATTCTACATTGTAAAACAATACTGAATCCATCCGAAATATGCACTAATCTCCTTTGAACAGTTGATAATAAGATGTGTCGGGCTGGGTACTGGTAGCTCAGTGGGTAAGGCGTTGGGCTACGGTTTGGAAGGTCCTAGGTTCAACACCTTGCCCCACCCCCTCAACAAGTTTACATTTAGGCATTTGGCAGACGCCCTTATCCAGACTGACTTACATTTTTATCTCATTACACATCTGAGGGTTAAGGGCCTTGCTCAAGGGCCCAACAGTGGTAACTTGGTGGTCGTGGAATTTGAACCTGGGATCTTCCGAACCGTAGTCCAATTCCTTAACCACTGAGTTACCCCTGACCTCATCGCCACTGTTGTGCCCTTGAGCAAGACACTTTAACCCTCAACTGCTCAGATGTATAATGAGACAGTCGCCCTGGATAAGGGTGTCTACCAAATACTGTAAATGTAAATCCTTCATAACGGCTCTAAGTTTTGGTCTTGCTTTCCTGGGAAGGTCTTCATGAGAGACAGTTTCATCATGGGGCTTTTTGGTTTTTGTAAATGCACTTGACCTGTTCCAGAACTTAAAATAACAATCATTTTTAAAACTATTTCACAGTTTTGAAATTCCCAGTAATGTTCCAGAATGTAGAAAATAAATCCCTTAACAAAAGACATTGAATTAGAAGGCATGTCCAAACTCTTGACTGGTGCTGTTAGTCATATTTAGACTTAAAGACAGACAGACGATAGGAAGTATTTTCTGGTTAGACAAAAGGGGTTTCGCCGAGCCAAAGGGAGTTGTATGAATACTTGTCCGGACACGGGCTATAGGAAGTATTCTCATGTACGGAATGAGGAAGTACAACAAGAAGCTGTGTTTTATGGACCTTTGACACAGATGTAAGACATGGGAAAGGTCACACAATATCAGAAAACCTTTTTGTTGTTTCCCAGCCATTTAATAGTCTGGAAAGTACAGATGGAGATGCCTTCACTGGCCTCATTAGTAGGTTCTGTGGCTCACATTCAGCAGCCTTACCATCATACAACGTTGAATTGTGGTCATTTATTCAGCATTATCCCGATGTCATGTGATCAACTTCGGTCCGACATCTTTTTATTTAACATTTCAAAAACCCTACTACATTCTGACGACCTTATATTCCTGCTGAAATTGTGTTATGCGTATGGAGACCTTCCTTAATGGTGCTAGTTAATGCTGTGCTACATCCAAGGTTAACCCTAATCTTCACATCTGTAACCCAAACAACACATCTGGTCTCTTTTTATATCCAGAGAGAGAGAGACAGAGAGAACCGAACACTTTTATTTGGTAAATTTTGCAGTTGAGTCTAACAGTTTGTTATGAGTCATTTTAGACCGCTGTTTCCAAGTTTCAGCAAAACTGCACACACACACACACACACACACACACAAGACATGAAACTAGACATGAAACTTTTTTTTTTATCCTTTGCATGGGAAATAAGATCACTGTGGTGTGCACACATTTCTAATCACTGGATATTATTCTCTTCATCCCATAAACCCTCCTTTTCCTCTTCTAATCTTATTGTCTTCAAATGTGTTCAGATTCAGTCACAGTCTGGTCCTTCTCACACTAGCTACAGTTATAGGATCACATTACACTGCTGGCTGGAAGGGGGAGGGATATACTGTATTAGGCAGCAAGTGAACATTTTGTCCCTGAAGTCGATGTGTTGGAAGCAGAAAAAAATGGGAAAGCGTAAGGATTTGCATGATTTTGACAAAAACCAGATTGTGACGGCTAGACGACTGGGTCAGAACAACTCCAACACTCTAGGACCTGTGAGATCTTTCTGGTCTACAGTGGTCAGGACGTACCAAAAGTGATCCAAGGAAGGAAAACCGGTGAACTGATCGATAGGGTCCTGGGTGACCAAGGCTCACTGATGCACATGGAGAGTGAAGGCTGGCTCGTGTAGTCTAATTCATAAGAAGCGCTAGTGTAGATCAGATTGCTGAAAGGGTTAATGAATAGAAGGGTGTCAGAACACATAATGTACAGTAAGATGTCAATGTCAGAGCCACATTCGTGCATTGAAATCTCTGTAAAAAATGTAAAATCTACTTAAGACTTCATACTTAATACTTGTAAAGCTAATACTAGACCATCAGGCAGTTGAACTGTTACAGATGTGGACTGGGAATCATATTTAAAGTCACTGGGATAATCTGGAATATGATGTCACACGACACTTTAGGGATGCAGTGGCTTAATCGGAACCAGAAACGAGGTTTTTCCTCATCACTGTCTCCTCCAGCTTGTTCTTCTGGGCTCTTAATCTTAAATACATCTGAGAGGTGTAGTGGTTAGCACTGTCACCTTGCACCTCCAGGGTTGAGGGTTTGATTCCTGCCTCGGGGTGGGTGTGCATGGAGTTTGAATGTTCTCCCCAAGCTTGGTGAGTTAGGCTAATTGGCATTCCCAACTTGCCCATAGTGTGTGAACGAGTGAATTAAGTGTGACCCTGTCCACAGGATAAAGCTGGATGAGTGAGTGAATATACTGTACATTGCAGTTACTCAGACCCTCTGTGTTTTTTGTCAGAAATGGGAAACACGTCAGGATTGAGCATGGATTTGAATGAAGCGTCTCCGATAGCAGATGTAGATTCCGACACGGAGCAGGACTACGACTGCCCCATCTGTCAGGAGGTTCTGAAAATGCCCATCCGCACCAAGAACTGCCACCATCTGTGAGTGGAAGCTCAGATTCAACAGAACTCAGATGTAGATTAGACTTCAATAATACAAGCTAAAGACTTTCTAGGGTCTGTATTTACTCTGGACGTTTTCCATCACCAGGTTCTGTAGGAGCTGTTTTGAGACAGCGGTGAGAAGTCAGGGCCCTCAGTGCCCCATGTGCCGGAGCCCTGTGTCGGAGAAAGAGCACCAAGCCAGGGATATCCAGCAGAGGATGCGAGAGAAGAAGGGCAGATGCAGAGCATGTGGACAAGAGGTTAACACTTTCTTCTATGGACACAAGAATGGGTTTTGGGTTAAACTTCAAGATCTGATTAGATTACTAAACTATATAATGATTGATCAGAAATTCAAATATAAATATATTGTATATATAAAAAAATATAATGTTGATTATATAATAAGCTGTGAGTTAATTAGTCATAGAGAAAGTTCATCCACCAGAGGGAGCTGTGTCTTTGATTTATTTACCAAATGTAATCAGTGGGGAAGTCCCAAGGTTTCTCGCCAGCTGTTCCATTTCCATGAACACAATCACGTGACCACAGCATGCACATGGCCTGGCTAATCCCATCACATAAATGTGACTTTATAGGAAATGAACAGGAAATGACTTTTATACTGCATATAATTCACATTCTGTCTTTATCTTTACAGAAAATTCTCAGCAAGATGAGGCTCCATTACAAAAGCTGCAGGAAGTATATTGAGGAATTTGGTCCTATCAGTGCACCCTCCGTACCGCTTTCTACCCGAACGCCTGACGTCCCACAAAGCAGTGTATTTATCCCCAACAACTCCATTCCTGCACCCTCTAACAGGTACAGTATAACCACTTTTTAAACTCCATCACCATGTCCAAACGTGCTGATCTAGCCTTGGGGGAACTGACTCATAACGTCGAATCAATGTGCTAATTACAGAAAAGGTGTGGCAGATGATAAATCCTGACGTTTGGTAGCTCTCAGTTTGAAATAAAACATTTGCTGTCCAGAGAAACCAACTAAAAACATATACAATTACTATACAATAGAATCAATAAGAATGTGTGATATAATAACATACTCAGTGTTTTATGGCCAAGCTTATGGTACACTATATGGACAAAAGTATTGGGCCAAACCTGGACTAACACTGTATTCAAATACATACTACTTTAATATGGAGTCGGTCCCCCTTTTGCAGCCACTCTTCTTAGAAGGCTGTATACAAGATTTTGGAGTGTTTCTGTGGGAATTCATGTCTATTCAGTATGTAGAGCATTTGTGAGGTCAGGCACTGATGTTGGACGAGAAGGCCTGGCTCACAATCTCCGTTCCAGTTCATCCCAAAAGTGCTTGATGGGGTAGAGGTCAGGGCTCTGTATTAGGGCCGGTCAAGTTCTTCCACACTGAACTCATCAAACCATATAACCATATAATCGTTGCTTTGTGCACTGGGGCTCAGTCATGTTGGAATAGAAAAGGACCTTCTCCAAACTGCATAGAAGCATAGCATTGTCCAAGATGTCTTGGTATGCTGAAGCATTAAGATTTCCCTTTCATTTGGGATAAGTGGCCTGATGGAAACATCTGAATTCAATAACTAACAGGTTTGGCAAAAATACTGTTTTCCATTAAGTGTATCCACTGGTGACTAAGGCAGCACTGGTGTCTATGGCAGTAAATTGTGTCTATGGCAGTAAATTTTTGGCAGTAAATGGTGTCTGTGGCAGTACTAAAGTCTAGCTCATTAAATTGTGTCTATTAACAGTAAATGGTGTCAACTGCAAAGAATTGTATGCAAGGCAGTACTAGTTGCAGTAAAAGGTCTCTATGACAGCATACCATTGGTTTTACTATGGCTAAGAGTCTTCTGCAAATGTCAATCATTTTTGTACGCCTGTATTCACGAGAAATATCATCACAAGTCCCGGTTTGACTCAAACCCCCCTCGTTCAATTATTATCACGACCCCTCTCTCATGTATATAAATACACCTGTACTGTACATGTATGTTGTGCTTATGATCACTTTTGTACATGTGTGTCCAGTGCAGCAAGGGTGTACACTTGTCCTTACTGCTCCCTGATGAACCTCAGTGACATGGCCCTGGTGCACCACTGCCTTCTTCTCCATCATCAAGAGCACAGCCAAAGCACAATCGTAAGATCCGCAGGACCCAAACTTTCATAGAGGGAAATCACTGAATTAATTTATCTTCAAATCTTTCACCAAACTTATTTATTTTTTATTTATTTATTTTAGAAATGTAAATAAATACGTTTGGTGAAAGATTTAAAGATAAATTAATTGTGGAAAAACAATTCTATATTTTATAGATTCTATTACTTTAACATTAAAGTAATTTTCCCTGGTATTGATAAACTTAAACGTAAAATTGTAAAAAAAAAAAAAGTTTACATTACAGTATATGCTAACGTGCAGCACATCTTTGTATATGATTTCCGATTAAATGAACCTTGTTCCGTCTGAAGGTTTGTCCAATCTGTGCGTGTATGCCGTTTGGAGATGCCAACTACGCCAGCCGCAACTTTCTTGGCCATTTGATGCGCAGACACCGCTTCAGCTACACCAACTACGTGGTAAACTACAGCATCACTTTCTCTCTTCAAATCAGAAAGCAGACGAGGTCTCTCTCTCTCTCTCTCTCTCTCTCTCTCTTCCAGCTCTCACTATAACAAAAACAGAACTGTTTATAACTCCTATAAACTGAGTGGGACTGGGACTAACGTGCGTTGTGGATGTTCCATAACATTTTATGTAACTATAAACAGATTTACATAGAATGAAGTTGTATATATTAATACAGTTGAAAACTTTATTTTAAATAAAATTTCACATTGTTTACTTAAAATGTTTTAAAACTAAAAT
>JAOTRS010000040.1:1778750-1789673 GCA_028565755.1 Dinotopterus cunningtoni | reverse complement strand
ACACACACACACACACACACACACACACACACACACACACACTGTTGTCAGTAAGAATATGACTAAGCGACACGCCGGAAGGCCGAACGCTCAGGTGACCTGTTCTTAATCTGAGTCACACGGCAGGCGCATTAGCCGCCTCGGCTAGCTCGCTCCACCGGCGGCACGCTGCGTGACTCACTCGCACACTGACTCTAAAAGCAAATACATGTGATGCAGCACTTTACCGCGCCGCTCGCCACAGCCGAATCCCGCAGAACACTAGCTTAACTTTAGTTTAAACTTTAAGCCTTGTTTTACATCGGCGGCTTAGTTTCTGTCACGTGAACTTTCACCTCACCTTACTTAAAGACTTCACTGCTAAAATTTTAGTGACTTTAACGCTCCAGGTTTTTTTTCCCCATAACGCAGATAGCTAGCTAATATTTACATATTGTTAGTGTGCATATTTTTTTGTGCTAGCTAACATTTTTTCCTTCTTTAACATTTAAAAAAACCTTGTTTTTAAACATTTTTTAGCTAGCTAACATTTTTTAAAAAACAAATTCAGCTAGCTAACATTTTTACCATTATATTTTACCATTTTTTTTAAAAATCTTAACAATAAAAAAAAGTTTAGCCACCTATGTTTTTTTTTTTACCTTTTTTTAGCTAGCAAAAACTTTTTTTTTTACTTTTTTTTAGTTAGCAAACCTTTACGTATTGTAAGTGTGCATTTTTCCCCCCTAAGTTTACACTCTAGCTGCATGGACGAACAGCAGCATGAACTACAGGTGTGAGAGATGACGAAAGAAACGTTTCTGCCGATCGGTCCGCTTGTGAAAATGTCTGAGTGAGTGTCTGTCACTTTGTGTGTTGCGCAGGGGCTAGCGTCATGCGTAAGGTCACACGTCCTGCTGACGCTTCTTAAACAATCGTATCGCTCATTTATTTTCTACTTCTTCTTCTTCTTATTATTATTATATTTTGCATTTAGCTACATCGAGTGCTAGCGATACAAACTGGCCTTGGATTCACTGACAGACTTATTACAGACCAAGTAAAAAAAATTTTTTATAGTAGCCCGTCCCACACACACATGCACACTCACACACCCTATCCGTATTCACACCATCGCCTCTGTCTCCAGCTGAGTGAATGAAAGCACTTCCTGCCGCTCTCCCTCTCTCTCGCTAACGCGGTGGACCTCGCTGAAACAGTAGCACACCGCTCGCCAAGAACGTCCGGGCCGCGCTGCATCCCAATGAACTGAGGTTCACCCCCCCGGCGACACCCGGTTAGGGCCCCTCAGTCCGTTCCAGCCTCGGCGTCCATTCAGCGGCGTGATAATGGAGCGAGAGCCGGAACACGGCCGCCGTCCAAGCACCATAAGTCGGCCACTGCGGCTTTGTGGCCGTGTCATGTGCGTCCGTGGGAGCAGAACGCGCTGCCATGTTTCGTTACCCACAATGAGAAAAACCGACGAGTATGTGTGTGCGTGTGTGTGTGTTTGCGTGTGCGCATGTGTGCGTGTGTGAGAAGAGGAAGTTGGTTTGTATGTGAGAATGAGAGAGAGAGAGAGAGAGAAAGAGAGAGAAAAACAAGTTCACATTGAATGACACTGCTCACAATGCCATTAGCTGTATGTGTTTAAAAATATGACATCAGCTGACACATTAAAAAAACATGTTTTTTTTCTCGCCCTTAAACCTGCCTGTGTGACATCATCATAAAAAAGACCCAAGATTTTCAGTGTATAAAAGACGTGGAATTTCACATCATTTGAAATCCAAGTTTGGAGTTTTTGAAAGAAAAAAAACTACATCCAGCATAACTTATCGACCCTGACAGTGTTTTCACATTATTATTTTTTTCCTCCGTACGCAGATACACGTGCATATTTCCACTCTCCGATGCAGCAGGTGGCAGTATGCACCACGACGCAAGACAGGAACAGTCATTTTTTACACTGTGCCTAATATCATAGATATTTTGAAAACAATATCGTGAGCGAAGCTCTCGCACGCCTTCCTATTGCACAAGGAGACTGCGGAGGAGACAGACAGACAGACAGACAGCACTGATGATGTCGTGTCTGTCCAGCGGTCTACTTCCGTTCTCAGGTACGGCTGGCTTCTATATCTGACTCGACTCGTGTCTCGATTGTGCTCTTGCTGATCAGGATGAGCCAGACTTTGCGATAAAACGAAACCATCCACCTTTGTGACATCAAAAACCAACCATGTTTTATTTTTTCCCCCTCAGTAATCAATATTTTCAATAGATTAAACACTAAAAAAAACAGCTTTTTCTCACAATGACTCAGCTCTATAAAGTGACCTCTGACCTCTCCGAGCTGCTGATCCAACACAACTGGTTTGGCTGCCCTGAAGTTTTTGCGCCGCACACCAACCAAGTTGCTCCGACATCCCCCCCTTCCCGTCCTCATTGTTTACGTCACCGCCACCATGTTTATTAGCACTGTTAATCTTAAGTCTTGAAATTTGTTTGAAATTTGTTGTTGTAAATACATAAACACATTTGTATTATAAATATCTTATTTGATTTATGTATATTTTTAAATAACAACAAACTGACCTGGTGTGACCGTGATAATTTTTTTTTTTTTTTACTTCAATTCGTGTTAATAAAATAAACTTTTTAATTAAAAAAATAATAACTGTATATTTAAATATCGAAAATAAATTTGTTGTAGCTGTTTTGTTAATATTGAATTAAAATGAAAAGAAATATAATTTAAAATAAAAATGCAAAATAATAATAATAGAATTATGAAGTACTTTATTTTGACATATTTGTTAATTATTAACAGGATGAAGAATTTTCCTTTAACCCGGGGAGGCCATGAACGCTGCTTCTCGCCTTCGATTAACAAACGATTTCATTTCACTCGTATAACGAAACGACGCAGGCTTTCGCTGTCCGAGAGCGGTGTAGGAAATGTTAAGAAGGTAGGGGGGTGTACAAACTTATGAGCACTTCTCTTTCTGATGCTGAGATTTGAGACGATAAAAAAACCCTGGCGGTGTCTGATATCTGAAGGGGAACTTAAAAGTGGAGACTCAAACCACACACACACACACACACACACACACACACACACACTTGTTAGTTGTATTAACATTTAAATTCAGCACACAGATTACTCTGTAGGTGTAGAATAACTGCCTGTTGGTTATCTGCTGTGCTTTACAAAGTCCAACCATAAGGAAGGTGACCCAAGATTCACACCGGCGGGTGACGTGTTGCTTACTTGTGGGCGTGGCCTGTGCCGCAGTGACAAACAGTAGCTAGCCATGTGTAGCTAAAACCAATAAAATCTAAAGAACAAGCTCAAGAGCGGTCACCAGAGGGCGCCTACGATCTCTACCGCTTCCTTCTGCACAGTTTAACGAGAGACTGTATGAGTCTGAGTTAGTCTCGGGTGTGAACGTAGGAGCTGTGTGATAACTAACCAAACACGTTCTGCAGAAAGACGCGTGAAAAGAATAAAAACATGGGACGTTACCTGCGTAGAAGCGCAGCAGGGACCCCAACTCGGTGTTCATGCCTTCCTCCTGGACGCGCCACGGGTCCTTGAAGCCGAGCTTGAACAGGAAGTCGTTCTGGAGCTGCAGCGGCTGTTCGTCCGGGGCGAGCCGACGCGCCGCCTCCCCGTGCAGCTGCACGTACAGCGCCGGGGAAGAGTCGCGCTCGGAGGACGAAGAGCCGACCCGGGACCGGGACGCCGGACATGTCGGAGGGTCGGGCTCGTCGCCCAGCTTCGATACGGAATCCGAAGTCAGGCTCATTTTCTCTGGCCGGTCCTTAACGTCGTCGGTGAAGTTATCCAGCCTCGGAAGGACGGGATCGGTGTCGGGGTCAACGCCAACGTCAACGCCGCCCGGAGGGCCCTCCAGTTCGAGCTCGTCTGACGAGCTCCCGTACGTATCGAGTCCCTCGGTGGCACTGTCAAACGCCGGACTCAGCGCGGACGCGTCCGTCCCTAACACCATGTCGTCGCTCAGGGAGTCCCGGTGCTCGCCGAGTTTAGAGCTGAGCTCGTCGTCCGAGACGGAGTTCCGGACACGGCTGCCCGCTCCCTCGTCATCATCGTCGTCGTCGTCGTCGTCGTTCCGCGTACGCGAGCCGTCCAGGACGTCGGAATCCGAACGGGGCGAGAACAGTCCCACGTCAGGAACCGTCTGTAAGAGCAAGAGTCTCAACCTGTCACCCGGCCCCGACCCAATGTCCCCGACGACGTCCTGGGGACCCCGACAGTTCCCGTTGACGTCCGCGGTCGGGTGAGGTCTCGGCCCGATCCGCACCACGGAGCCGCCCAGCTGGCGCAGTCGCAGGGCGATCTCGGACGCCGTAGTCTCCTGGGTGCACAGGACGGGCCTCGGGGGACTGCAGGGCGACAGCTGGTCGTGGACGTGGACCGAGCCGCGGTGCAGGTCGGCGCGGATCCACTGCCGGTCTGCGGGCTGCAGCTGCGCGTTCTGCCGGCGCTTCAGCAGCGTCTTGCGGTCCAGCGTCGATGAGGTGGAGGAGGAGGAGGGGGGCGGCACCGGGACCGACACCGGGGTCATCTTCCCCGTGGCGGCGGTGGCGGAGAGGTTCCTCTTCAGCCGCCGCCTTTTTAACAGCAGCGAGTTGGAGCTGCCGGTGAACGCGCGAGCGCTCTTCGAGGATTTTAGCGCCGCCTTGCCGCCCAGGATCAACTGCGCGCCGCGGTTACCGTTAAGGAGGTCTACCCGCGGCGGAGCCGTCGCCTGTCTCCCTCCGCCATCATCATCATCATCACCACCGCCGCCGCCGCCGTTACCGCTCGGACTCCTCAACTTATTATTCTGATCTGAAGCGGATTTCCAGAAGTTTCCCTCCGCCAGCCTCGCGCCGTCCATCTCCTCCGTCGCTCTCGCGTCCGCCTCAGCGCCGTGTACCGACGCACGCACGAGCTGCACGCCGTCTGCGCGGCGCCGTCACTCTGCCGCACATCGGAGTCGGTTAAAAAAAAAAAAACCCGTCAACGTCAACCTTTAGCCTAACGGACGGACGGACAGAAGAAGGGAAGCTCGAGACCGAGCTTGACGTACGTACGCGCGCGAGGGCGGAGACGCCGCTATGCGTCTCATTTACGCAGAAATGTATAGCAAAGCTCCGTGTGTGTATGTATGCGCAACACCCGACCGTCGCCCGACCTCCTCTTTACGCAAATCGAGTGCTACATATTCATGAGGTAGATAGCGTATGAGCTCTATGGGGCGACGCCGACAAAATGGCGCCCGTCGCCTACGCGTGTGGGGCGCGGCACGCTGGGAAGTGTAGTTCTCCAAGAGCTAAAATCAGCAGTTAAGTACGCCTAAACAGACTACATTTCCCAGGAGGCGTTGCGTGCAGCCAATGGCGATTGTTGTTTTGGAATGTTACAACCCGCCCATTTCATTTAAGGCGCAAGGGGGATGTTTCCCTTTTGTTTGTTTAAAAAGTGTATGGATAAAATATGTTTTTTTAAACGCTATCATGGCTCTCACAACTTTTTTGACAAGTTTCATATAGCAATGTGTGTGTTTTTTTAGGTGGTCACTTTTATTAAGCTCTTAACGGTATCTAATTGTAGTTTCTGAGAATGCAGGTAAAGACTACATTTCCCGTAAGTTGCGTGTAGCCAATGGCGACCGGACCATCCATTTCCTCAAAGGCGCAAGAGGGACGTTTCTGTTTGTTTGTTTTTAAAAAGTTTATTCATCAAATATATGTTGTTACGTTTTTAAGTTTATTTGTAAATTTGTATGAGCAATTTTCTTTCTTTTTGCGTTCTCTCTCAACTTTAATACAAGGATTATATATCACTGTGTGTTTTTTTTTTTGTTTTTGTTTTTTGTGGTCACTTTTATTAACATCTCGACTCTGGACTGTAACTATAGATTCGCCATTTTGAAAAACTTGACTTAAAGTTACTGCGCGTCGGCAACTCTCTTAATATTTTAATCCTACCCGCTTTTCTTGTGCGTAAGTCCCGCCCCCTACGTTTACGATTGGTTAATACGGACTGGCCTCCTGCGTGTTACGTCACACGCTCAAGCTCTCCTCCTATCAACACGCACTTTGGTCGGAATACAGGTGGGAGAGGAAGAATAAACGAACAGCCTGTGAACTACCGCCATCTAGTGTTGGTTTTAGTCACTGACCGGTTCAAAATCTTTTAATGACCTCCACCTAGCTGAAGATGAAGGTCTTGAAAAGTCTTTGGGGATGATTGTTGAGTGTTAGTCAGGTTAACTTCACAGGTTTTATACAGTAATGCCCAGGGATTTCCAAACATTTTTAGGGTCCAAGCACTATGACATCATAGTGTGTGAAGGGCCATCTTGTTCTTCTAAGGATTATTAAGGCCCAAGAACTATGACATAATAGCTCTGATAGTGATTATTATTTTTTAGGGCCCAAGCACAATGACATCACTGCTCTGATGGTACTGATGCTCTGATAGTGTTGGTGCTCTATTGATAGTGCCAATGTCATAGTGTTCAAGTTTTTTTTATTTTTCCTTTTTGTTCTTCTAAGGATTTTTTTTAGCATTTTTTGGGGGGGAGTGTTCTTACCCTGCTCAAAAAATCATGAAAATCAGCATACAGGTTGGAATCTGCTGCCATTAGGACACCTGAATTGCTGGGTCTTCCTCTTAAAAAATCTACTGCCAGTTTAATACATTTCGATTAGTGATTTTTGTCGCCTAAGGCTTGCTGAATAAAATCCTATTCGAACTTCCAAACAACAAAATAACTCCAAGTTAGGGTTTGGAATTAAACTGAAACTCATTGAAATATATTACAGCGAGACAGTGCATGTGGGCCTCAGTGTCCTGTTAGATCTGAGCTTTGCTCCGGCATTTTTTTTTTCCATTCGTTTTTTTGATAAACAATTTATAATAAATTTGTTTCATGCACAAGGGTGAGAGTCAAACACATGAATCAGGACTCAAATCAACAATCAGGTTAGAGGGTGATGAGATTTCAATCAAGGCTTTCAAAAGCTAACTAATGGATGAACCGATCAAATCAATCAATTAAATCAACAAGTCAATCAGTAGGTACGTAATGTCACTGCCTTTATCTACAAAAGAAAGTGAAAAGCCCAGCTCATACATACATGAGAGATAAATCAAGTATCTGCTAAAGAGCCGACTCTTTTGGTCTGAATCTTTTTTTCTTCTTGCCTATGGTCAGTTTCACACACAGGCAGGTGTGAAGACCTGATGCTCGAACGTTTTTACGTGTTCTGTTGCTACGTGAATAAAAGCAGCCGCGATGTGAACAACGATAAAGTGAGTGAAGTCGAGGCAGAAATCCATTTTGGTCATTGTGTTTTTATTTAATGGAGATAAAGCAGTCTGTAGCACACTGGAAGCTAAAACATCTCCCAGAATTCTGTCTCTCTCTCATTCACTCAGTCTCACACAAACAGACTCACTCACACACACGTACATGGGGGAAAAAAGGAAAAGAAAAAAAAGAAGAAAAGAAAAACACTTATTGCTGAATTCACAATCCTGCAGGTCCAACAGGTCCAGTCTGAGGGGAGGAGGACGGACGGACAAGATTTCCACTTTTACGGCCAAATTTCGATTAATTTTTATTAATTAATGAATTAATTTGTTTGTGCAAAGGTAGTCCGGGGCAACGTGACAAACTGCTTTACAATTTATAAAAATCTGACACGTCATCAGCTTCTACATCAGGACTGTCCTCAATCAATCAATAAATCCCTAACGCATCAGTAAACAAAATAGTTCCTTCATCCTCTTTAAAAACAAAAAAAAAAAAAAAAAAGAAAGAAAAAAGTTTTGGCACCTTTGTTTTTAAGCAGTGTGCACATTCAAGCTCCGTAAAAGACGGTGTGTGAAATCCCAGGACGGAGGGGTTTCTTTTCCTCCGAAGCTTGAAAAGGTAACACTTGAGAATAGTTTCATTTTTATTTTTTAACATTTCAATAAAAAAAAAAAAAAAAAAAAAAAAAATTAATTCCTATTTGGGCTAAAAAACAATTTTGGGGGGCACAAACTTTTGCACTATATCCGATTCGACTCGGCTGTGCGTTTATACCTGTAGCAATCTTCAGTTAAATGTTCATTACGAGCTTAGAAACGTATGAAATTTTTACGTGCTGTTTTTTTTTCTAGGATTTCCGTCGTTACGGTAGAGTGCGGCCCTTTTTTTTTTTTTTTTAATTTTTGTGCAATTTTTCCTAGAAACCTTCGTAGAAAATCTTGATGATGGTTGGTGATGACAAAGATATACGGAACCCCTTTATAAATAATTAAAAAATAATAACAATAACTTTTAGTGATTCTCTAAAATCGCCGCGTCATGTCGTTGCCATAGAAACACAACGCTCCTAAACGAGATCCGTAGCTAAAGTGAAGCATGCTTATAATACGCTAATGAGACCGGGGCAGAACTTACGCGTTCTCCAAAACAAAACAAAAAGCAAAAAAAAGAGAGTAAGTTGTACAAGTTTGTGGAGGAGCGACGGGTCGATTTACGAAACCTCGCACGACCTCACGTAAGGCTTCCCGACGCCGAACCTGAACCCGATGGTGTGGATTGGATGGGAATGTGGCATTCATGTCAGTAATCATGCAATTTATACCTATGACTGGGTTTAACATCCTGAAAAACAAACCAAAAACAAAGAAAAATAAAAATTATATACTAATCACTCGATTTCAGATAAAACGTAGCAAGTTATTGAAATATTTTTTAAAAAGTAAATAAAGAAATAAAAATATCACATAAAATATTGGCCTTCAAAGTGGTTTAGTCTATTCTACAAGTTACAGCGATGTGAAAATAAAATTTAATTAAATGTGGAAAAAAAAAAAAAAAAAAATGGCTTCTCGTGACATTTCCTTACAGGCGTAAAAAAATATTGCTCAGTCTCATCAGCGTTAAAAAATGAAATTTAAATGCAGGGTAATATTTTGTATCTATCCCATAATTCTACAAAGCAAATGTGTGTGTTTCGATTGGCCAAAAAAAAATAATAATAATAATAATAATTACACGTATTAGAAAAAAACATTAATAAATAATTTCGTAAAAATCCCTGGGCTTCGAACTGAGATTTGGGTTGAGCTAGTTTCCTTAGAGGATAAATAAATTAAATAGTTATAATAATTATTATTATTATAAAAAAAAAAGTAAGAAAAAAAAAGCATGAAACAGAAGAACAAAAAAAGGCAGCCTTATAACAATTGATTAAAAAATATTAGAAATAATCATTTCCAAAAAGAAATCGACGCACAAACGTTCAAAACAAAAAACAGACACTTTTCATATATAATGGTATAATCATGTTACATTATCCATATAGCTGCATCCTCAGAGCCGCACGCAAGCCCTTCCATGTTTAAATAAAGGTTCCCGTTCCTCATTTGTATAATAACGCGTTTTACACCTTTAAAATATTCTACTCAATAATCCGGTATAAACAGAATGTACAGGTGGCGAGGGCACGAAGCGCCGTCTGAGCTCCTGCCGCTCACAGTTTGCTGCAGAGGTCCATAGAGTCTGTACAGTGCGGCAGAGCTCGCAGGCCTCGCCCGCTTCTGCCCGTGTGTCTGTGTGGGTGTGTGGGTGGGTGTACAGGACGGCGCTGGCCAGCAGAGGGCACCAGAGAAACGATGATCAAGAACACGAATCGACATATTGCACATCAAAATCGTTCGGTCTGAGCCGGAGTGGCTCCAGCGCCACCATCGGGCCGTCCAGGAGAAAACATCAACAGCCTGTGTGTGTGCGTGTGTGTGTGTGTGTGTAGATTAAAAAAAAAAAAAAAAAAGTGCCAACGTGTCAATGCCAGTGAAAAGCCGTATCGTATCGAGGCCTGTTCACGGCTAAGACGTGTACGTTTATACTAAGATGGAGTGTGTATGGAGTGTGTGTGGGGTATTTGTTTTGTTTGTTTGTTTGTTTGTTTTTTCTTTTCCCACCGAGGTTTTGGGGCGCATCCTGGGTTTTGTAAAAAGGCATCAAATTGGGTTCGCCCCTTCCCTCTAAAGGACTTGGCTTTTAGTGTAATTTCGTGCACCGCCGATCTGACCAGCAGGTGTGTGTGGGTTCGGTCCTCGCTCGTCTACGGCCTGTGAAACCTGCAGATAAAAAAAAAAAAAAAAAAAGAATTATTAACACGTGAACAATCGGTGTATAATCACGTTATAATCACGATACCTCGGTGCCGATTCCATTAATACTGTGACTCTAGAAGTATCAGGTTTTTATAAATATCCCGATTCGATGTTACCTGATTTTGTGACACTCGTTAACCTTTTTAAAAAAAAGATTTTAATGAGTAGCCCTTTCCTTATAACATTTAGTTCTCTCACTTAAAACCCAAGCGCAGCATTTAAACACAATACAAATACAACACAATACCAACTAACTTCAGATTAAATTAAAACACAAAGCTACACTGTTACTGAGCAGCGCGTGTCTCACATCCACTAAAATTATTATTTCTAAACAAACTTAGCAAATAATTAACTCCTACCACACGGGATGGAAATGTGTAAATAGTTCAGAGTGCGCCCCCTGTAGGATTATAAAGAAACTGCGATGTTTTACGTCTGCAAAGTGTCAAAACTCAACTAATTAGCATTCACGGTGCTGTGAGACGGGTGTAAGCGTGTGTAATGAGTGGAACGGGGCAGATCGGAGACTTTTAACATGCACAACTTTTGATAATGTGACGCCATACAAATGTGTTTCTGTTGCGCCGCTTGGACGTTTCTGTAATCCGTACAGAATTGGTTATATCTCAGTCCGATCAGCTGTCAGTGATGAGTCAGTGATGATACATTAATCACAACATAAAAGAATCGTGATTAATTCAACTGAATTTTCATTGTGTCTCATTTCTTGTTAAATGAAACACTTGCCT
>JAOTRS010000040.1:1640670-1653184 GCA_028565755.1 Dinotopterus cunningtoni | reverse complement strand
ACTTCAATCTGTATTTTCAGATTTTTTTTATTAAAGTGTGCAATAAATAAATAGATTTTCTTTTTTATTAGATTAAATTAGCGTCTTATAAAAATGTTACAGATAGAAATTTGTTGTGATTTCTTTTCAAACATTAAAAATAATGACAGTCATTGTTCTGAAAGTCAGTATTTTAGTTTAAAAAAGTATTTTAGATTAATCTTATTTTCTCCAATAATTAAATTTTCTTTTACTGACACACCAAATATGAAAGACAATTTATAGAGTTCATAGAAAAAATATTCCCTGTAGCACCAAGTCAGTAATGATAGCTCTCACACCTTCATTTATTGTCCTGTAAGACTTAATATCTGCGTTGACGTTCCTGTTAGCATGTGGTGGATAAGAGACTGTGTGAGGCGTGTGCTGTACATGATGTTATTGCTATCCTCATGTAACAGAGAGACTTTGTGTGTGCTTCCAGGCCGAGGAGGAGAGGGACGGTATGGAGAAGGTGAAACTGGACAACAGGAGGATTCTCTTTAATCTGCTCCCGGTTCACGTGGCTCAACACTTCCTAATGTCTAACCCCAGGAACATGGTGAGAGACAACACGGTCTCACACCTACACACGGGAAGATTAACAAAGGCAACTCTAAGTAAAGATTACATTTATCTGGGGTTGGCAGACTAGGTGTACAAACTTTTGCGCATACCAAATTTTTTTTTTGACATTTTCTATATTTGAAAGTAATCAAATAGTAAATACTTAAAATTTGTAGCAAAAAAAAAAATAATAATAGCGAATAAAATATGAATATTTGATAGTGGGTGCCAAAACTTTTGACACCACTGTATTGTATTTAACTATTAATTTTTTTGCTTTGACACTTGTTTATCCACAGGACCTGTATTACCAGTCGTACTCGCAGGTCGGCGTGCTCTTCGCCTCCATTCCCAACTTCAACGACTTCTACATCGAGCTGGACGGAAACAACATGGGCGTGGAGTGCCTGCGCCTCCTCAATGAGATCATCGCCGATTTCGATGAGGTCAGTCTCGCCGTTGCCTTGCACCGGTCGATCGCGAGCTTGTCCGGCACATCACATGCTCTTAACGTTTCCTTTTTCCTATTCGTTTCCCAGCTCATGGATAAGGAATACTACAAAGACATCGAGAAGATCAAAACCATCGGCAGCACCTACATGGCAGCGGTGGGATTGGTTCCCACTACAGGCAGCAAGGTGAGACTTGAGTACAACCATTTACCATGACCTCTACCTAATAAGATAAGAGAGTTTTACTCTTGTGTTCCAGGTTAAAAAGTCTATTTTAGCTCATCTTAGCACAATAGCAGACTTCGCCATCGAAATGTTCGACGTCCTTGACGAAATCAACTACCAGTCATACAATGATTTCATCCTGAGAGTAGGTAAGCTGCATCCAGGCAGGGTGGACTTATGCACTTTGAGAATTCTCTACCAGAAGCCACTGGAACTGTCCTTTTCTGGTATTTATGGATGTGCTGTTCCTCGCAGGTATAAATGTAGGTCCAGTAGTGGCTGGGGTTATTGGTGCTCGGAGGCCGCAGTACGATATCTGGGGCAACACGGTGAACGTGGCCAGCCGTATGGACAGTACCGGAGTCCCGGGAAAGATCCAGGTCCGAATGCTTTTCTTCTTTAATATTTAGTTCGTTTATTTGCCATGCTCTTACTTTGAATGAAAATACAACTCTTTTCATTTTGGCTTGTCAAAAGATGTCGATTAAGAGTAGAACAGGTACAAGTCACAGGTTTAGTGTTTAAATACTTTAGAAGATTCAAAGTTAGAGGGCAGAAAAGTGCTTACACTGTATCTTCCTTAGCCATTTTTCCAGTTTGGCGTATCAGCAATTAAAATGGCTGGGGCTGCTTTGCAGCTTCAGGACCTGGACGACTTGCCATAACTGATGGAACGATAAATTCTGCGCTCTACCAGAAAATCCTGAAGGAGAAACGTTCAGCCATCAGTTCAAGTGCACTTGGGTTATGTAGCAGTACAATGATCTGAAACACACCAGCAAGTCCACCTCTGAATGGCTCCAAAAAACCCCAAAACAAAATTAAGGCTTTGGAGAGACCTAGTCGAAGTTCATACTTCAATTTGACTGAGATGTTGTGGAATGACCTTCAACAGGTCGTTTCCCAAAAACAGTCCAATGTGGATGAATTCAAACAATTCTGGAAAGAAGAGCGGGCCAAAATTCCTCCATAGCAATATAAAAGATTTGTTGCCAGTTATCGCAATGCTTGAATGCATGGGTGGCACAACCAGTTATTAGGTTTAGGGGGTGATTACTTTTTCACACAGGGGCTGGTGATGTATGTGAGAGAGTGAACTAGCTTGTTTTGTAGACATTTCCAAACAGGAAATTTCCCTTTAAGTGGCAACTGCTAGTGTAACTATGAGACTTTCAGAGCTGTGTTACAACCAAGACAACGCTGTACTGCATTTCCTGTAGCAGATTCTATGTAAGGCTTTATTTATATCTTCTCCATAGGTAACAGAGGAAGTGCACCGCCTGCTACAGAACGACTACGACTTGGTGTGTCGGGGCAACATCAGCGTAAAGGGAAAAGGTCAAATGGTGACTTACTTCCTGGAGGGCAGGTCTCAAGACGCAGGTCCGAGGGCACCTGAGCGGCGAAGGAGCACGTACGCGATAGGGCGCGCCGCCCGGGTAGGGGTCGGATCTGCACAAACCTCCGCCCACAACTCCGGCCGTCCCGCGTCTTACATCGTGCACGAGGAGGATGGGGAGGAGGACACCGAAGAGGAGGAAGGAGAGGTTTGAGGAAAAGGAATAGAGGGTCAGTACGGTGGCATCGGAAAGGGGCTGCTCCGATCGAGGTGCAGGAGGCTTTTGAAGGTTTTCCAGTCTACAAGGATAAGTCTTGAGATTTAAAAGATTGAATTTTGTCTTCCCTTTCTAAGTGATCGATCACTTTGCTTTAGTTTTGGCGACGGAAATACTTTATGTTTTTCAGCTATTCGATTTCAATCTGCACACTCGTCTTTTCCAATCAGAGGCACGGCTGGGGATCACAGACACCCTGTTTAGTGGGTGATTTTTGTGCACTTGTAAAGTGTTATTTACAATATTTACATCAGGACTGATTTTTTTAATTTATTATACGCCAAGACTACCTGATCTGATGTAAATACTTCGATGTTCTATCAGATTTGTGTACTTTTTTCTATGCTATTCAGTGTGGTTGAGTGGAGATGTGTGTGTGTGTGTGTGTGTGTGTGTGTATGTACAGTATGCATGTGTTTGAGATGTAAAGATAGCACAGATGACATTTTAAAAGCAATTTATCAAATAAGCGATAGGCTTTATAGGCTTTATTTTTTTGTTGTCATTAGTGGTGGCAGTCTTTTTTTGGATCTTTGCGTAGCTGTTGATTAATCAGGGAGGGTGACCAGCACCCAAACTGTTCGACTTCAGTTGATATTTTTCAGGTTATGCGACTTGCCTTGCTGCACCGACGACTTTTCTAACGTGAAATTTGTGCAACTTTCTTATCAGGGCACTTCTATTAGACGTTCTAAACAGACTTAAGAGATGTAGATGCAACTATAAGGACACATTCAGCACCTATGAGTTCATGACGTCAAAGCTAAGCGATGGACTGGATGGTCTCTGATCCAGGAATGAAGATAGGATTATAAAATCATAAAGTCACTAACATCATATATTTATGGTTTTTAAACATGAAACATGAAGTGATTATCAACCAAGTGATTAGCATCTTGTGAAAAACCTAATTTAGCTCTGTTTTTTTCTCTTGCTTTCTTCAAGACATGTTTAATGGTGGTTATGAGAAAAGATTGAGAGAGAACGTTTGCACTCTGAAGGCAATGACGCCATGTTGAGCAGGGTATCTCACCTGTACAAATGTATGAGGTCACAGGGTGCTTTCACATCTGCAGTGTTTGGTCAGTTTGAACGGAACCCTCGCATGGGTTCTTTAGACTTTCAGCAATCGCATTCAAGTTCCAGTGCGAGATGGTCTCAGTCTACTTCCAAGTGACCCATGGCATGTATTCTGGTTCGCAGACTCAGGGTTGCCAGGTCTCAGGTAAACTCCCAGCCCAATTACATTCCAAAAACTGCAAAAAACATATATAAAATAAAAAATTACATTTTTTTCTTGTGTTCTGTCTGGCTCTCTTAGAGTAACAACTTTACCATGGTGCAAACGCATTTCTAATTTGTGGTTCAGTTATTTGCTCCAGAATCCCTTTTCCCAATCTTTCCAATATATCTGTTCAACAGAAATGTTCAATACGTCCCAGATACTTTTTTCCCTTTGTCCCCTTTGTTCATGGAAATAAACGAGATATAATTCCAATTGTTTTCCCCTTAGATAAACAATTTTCAAGACCCTCAAGGGGCAGTGGTGGCTCAGGAGGTTGAGGTTGTGGGTTACTGGTTGGAGTGATGGGGGTTTGATCCCCACCACCTCAAGGTTGCTACTGTTAGCCCTTTGGACATACTGTAACCCTCAACCTTTACTTGCCCATACGAAATAACTCTGCTGGTATCTGCATGAGAGGAAAACTGGTTTAAAGGTCCTATATTTTACTATGTTTATAACAAGGTCTCAGAGCAGCACTGAAGCTGGGGAAGGGGCTCTTCTTTTATGAGGTCATATCAGGAAGTTAAATCGAGGTGTGTTTTTTAATCACTTTGTTGAGGGCCATCTGAACCCTTCAAAAGTGAATTTCCATAGTGAGAGATGAACTGCAACCCTGGCAACCCTGGTAACAAAGTCAAGCTTTGAACCTTCGAGGCTCATTCTGAGCTAAAAGACGGAGCTGTAGTACAACAGAATGCCATGTGGAAATTCTGGAGAACAGAAAGATGAAATCAACATTGAACATGACAAATGAGTTATTACATATGGTTTAATAATTCCATGCTCACTGTGATGGGTTCAATTTAGTGATTTCTACACGCACTAGGAAAATCTTCATTTTATTTTTTGTTGTGACTATAAATGAAAAAGCAAGTTTTAAGTCCAGCACACTACTAAACCAACATAATTTTATTTTGTCTTTCAGTTTGTTTACTGAATAAACTCAGAGGTGTGAAAGCACCCTTAGACATTCTCATTAACAGAACATTACGATTCACCCTAATTTGCAAAAATAAGTGCCACAGAATGTATATTAGTTAATTCTTATATTAATCCTCACCAGTACATTATCTTTATACTATACTATACTATACTATACTATACTGTACTGTACTGTACTGTACTGTACTGTAGAAGAATGGGTCCAGAAGACTGTACAGCTGAATTTGTTTATATACGCAATAAGTTTTGCCAACCTTTTTGAAGCGCATGTCAAACTTTTGTATCTTTTACAGCTTTTGTTTGAATTTCACATGATATTTTTGGGGAAATTCAGGAAGATTTTCAGGTAGACATGGAAACTCAATAACTATTTGAAGTGGGTATGAAGGATGTAGAATTATAGAAATGTCATACCGTAGTTATACAGTTTTAGATTTTTTTTCCTCTTCCTTTTGTAACACCTACATTACATAACTGTACCTTGGGTTGGTAAAATACATTTCTGTAATTAAAAAACGAGCCAAAAATGTAACTTTTGAGCACACAAAAGCGAGATTTATTTATTTATTTATTTATTTTTGTTTATTTCTATAGTGTTTCCGGAATGAATGTACAGTCTATTTAATCTTCCATTAAATTTCTTCTCTTTAATCCTGGTTTAACAACAGACATTTTTTTATTTTTTTGCCATGTTAAATGTAACAAACTGCTAACTGACAAAAAAATAATGGCTCACAAAATTTCCTCATACTATATCTATAATCAATTATTATTATTATTATTTTTGGTTTTTCTGTTCAATCAGTCAGAAATAAAACTCTCAGTGTTGTGCTGTTACAGAAAAAGAATCAACAACGATGTGGGGTGATCACCCACAGATCCACAGGGTACTTTTTAAACCAATTGTAGTTACACGTAATGTTGCGGAACTTCTGCAAAACGGGCTAGTTCCCAAATTTACCGACTGTTACAAAGCACTAGCACTGGACACTCCTTCCAAAAATACTAACTAAATATGTCCTTCCAGTGTATTAATAATAATTAATAAAGTTTATTATTAAACTCTAGTTCTAATATTAAAGGTGTAACAATAACTCCTAGTCCAGTAGCAAACTAACAAACAAAATTAGAATTTCATTAGAACTAATCATTTTAATCAACTCCTTTTAGTACTATGGTATAATAATCATTATTTGGTCCATTTTTTTTATCAGTACTTTTTCTAATATTAATGCTGGTTTATAAATATCTCTGATATGTCCATATGGAGCTGAAGAACTGCCACAAACTCCATCCGAACCTTTTTTTTTCCACGGCAATTTTTTGCATGAACTCTGTGTATTCTTTCTTTTTTCTCAGAATCAATAACATTATTTCTTTCCTTCTCTGACAAACATGTTACCATGGTTCAAATTGGTTGACTGAACATGAACTCGTTGACCCAGCCACGGGCTGCTTGATCTGACCAGACCGCGTCAATAATTAAAAAAAAAAAAAAAAAATCTGCCTTATTTTCCAAGCTATAGTGAATGAAATATATTGCCTTGAAGCTGCCGCTCTTTGATATGCAGATGTACCGTTTGTAAACGCAGTGGTTTGTGAAGCATCTTCTCTACTAAGCTAAGCAGTAGAAGATTTTGTAATGAACACGACATTGAAGTAAAACTCTTTATCCACCCGGGTCTTCAGAGTGATTTTTTTTAAACCTTAATCCTGATGGACTAGTAAGTACCAACAGAAGCATTTCAGAGTGGAGAAAGCTAACGAGGGCGTGTCCAGACAGCATTCAGCTGCCGCCCTTGATCATCATGACAGGTGTCTCTAATCAACCCAATCATCCAGCTTCTCAAAGCCCTGTTAGAAACTGCACTCTGCAGTCTGAAGCTCTGACATCCAGGACGCTCTACTGAGGTAAGCGACACTGTGTTTATTATGTGTTTAGCAACAATCTGTCTGTGATCTACTGTTTATGAGCACGGTTGACCACAAGCATTCCTCAGAGAGCTTCTCGTACATGCATGGGTAAATATTTACACCAATAGGAAGGTCAGAAGGGATGGTTCGATGATGTGTGTGTGTGTGTGTGTGTGTGTGTGTTCTTGTTTGAGCAACTCCTCGGCTGAGGTTACATATGGCTATCAGCGGTTGGGTAATCCATAGATGTTGCTGGGGGAAGAGAAAAAAACACACAACTGGGAAAAACAAAAACCCAGTAACCTTCAAACAGCCTGAGATCAGAGGTCTGATTAGAGCGGAGTTTCCAGATGACACGACGAGATGTAATGTGATCACACAGTCTTGTACCTGCTGAACATTATTTAGACTCATTGATACAAAATAAATATACAAATAGTGTTGAGTCAAAGCGGGACTTTTGATCGTGTCAAATAACAGAACACAGTTATGAGAGTAAAAGCTTTATTTATTTCTCTATATAATCCCTGCTACTTGATACAATCCATGTATAAAGTGAAACACTCACAAGATCTAATGGTAGTTCTCAGCTTTGAGCTTGGACCTTCTAGCGACTAAAAACAGAATCTCAATCTACCATCTGGATTAATTAAGACACCACTGTAACCTCCACCCTGAACATTTTCTACTCCAGCAAAATGTTCTACCTGTCCACTATTCAAGAGGATGATGAATCTGAGACTCTCCTGCAGGAACCTGGAGTAGGAGAAGGAGGAGGCCTGAAGGAGCCTGATGAATCTTCGCCACATGGTTAGGTTACTGGTTAACTTTTCCCATTTCTTATTCATTCCAGTTGATACACTTGGGCAGAACCGAGAATGCCAAATTACACAACTTTGTTAATCATTAATGAAATCCATATACTATAATACAATTCCTAATTAATTAGTTAGTCCTTATAGGAACCCATGAATCATAATTATTCATTCAGCCAATGAATTAATTACCTAATGCTTCAGGGTGACAATGTTACTTAATAAATAATCTTGCTAATAACCACGATTATTGCTGAAAATGGTGCAAGTACAACTGCTGCTTCAGCTCTTGGTTCAACCTCAAGTAGTCTTTTGGTTTATGGTTTCTTAGTTAGAAGTCTTGCTTAGTGACTGTTACCTATGGAGAAAGTACATATACGATTCTTAAAGGATATCTAATTCAGGACATGCATGGCAGGATTGTCTTAGTTGTAGCACAGCTCTGAAAGTCTCACAGCTATACTAAGGTTGTAATAGGATGTAAAGGGATGTAACCAAAAATCAAGACATCATTTAACACAAAAATGAATATACAGTATAAATTTCAGCTTCTATTTATTTGTCACTTATACATTACTGTACAGTGAAATTCTTTACATACCCCAGCTTTATTAGTAGGCTGGTGTCAGAGCACAGGGTCAGCCATTATATGTTGCCCACGGAGCAGACAGAGTTAAGGGCCATGCTCAAGGGCCCAACCTAGCAGAGCTGGAGACTTATGTCTCCAAAACCCAAAATATTTAGGAGGCAATTCCAATGTTTCCAATTCAATTATCTGATGATGGTGACTGAGTACCAAGTCTGACAGGGAGTAATTTACCTGAGACCTTACACTACTCGAATCAACTTCTGTACTGATGGCACCTGATGGAGAGTTTGGACAGGCAGGGAGTGAGAAAAAGTTTCATTTGGACATTGTGTTCTTGTCAGTTCCTTGACTAACATTAGCTTACTTTGTCTAGCTAGCCAGCTAGGCTACATCACAACCATTATTTAGCATGGCACTCGACTGGATGTGGAATGGAAATCAATAGCATTTCTAGCATAGCAAAGCTAGTTCCCTTCCTGGTAAACTACTAATCAGTTTTTGTTTTTTTTAAGTATCGAATCAGAAAATTCACCCAATATTCGTTTGTTACATCTTATTTAGGTGTTTTATCTTTGTTCGGATTAGGTGGATCTATTGATTAAAATTATCATCTTGTGGATTACCAGGAAACTCCAATCCTTGACCCAATGACTTTCAACAGAAATGCGGTCAATAAAAGTTCAAATACATAGATTAGTTGTCTTTATGTTCAGCGCCAGTTTGCAGGATCGTGGTCATGATTAGGGTAAAGTTTTCCAATGATCAATTTAGACATTTTTCACGTTGGCTGGTTGGCTTTTCTTAAAGAATGTAATCACACACTTTCAGTCCAATCAGAACAGCACTAAAGAAAATCCATTATTTAATAGATTGGTTAAATCTTTTGATAGGTGGTTCAATAAATTCATGAATATATCCATCACACAATCCTTCTTTAAAACAATAAATAATTAGATTAATATTATTTTTATTATTATAGTTTGGTGTAATTTGGCCCTGTTCATCCTCCATAGACCTGAAGTTTAACTTGTTCATATTAAACGGATGTAGAATTAATAAAACTCCACTGTGGTTCCTTAGACATCAGAACATCCAGACATGACACCAACTCGGACAGATACAAGTCCTCATTGTCTCACTTTGGAAATGACTCAATCCTACAAGACAAGGATGGTGACCGTAACTTTAATATAGCTCCAGCCCCAGTAGCCTTGAAGGAACTCCACACAAAATCACACGATGAACCGAATAATAGACTGAGCCTCGCGACCCCAAAAACCAAGGGAAGTAGCTCCTCAACACAGATGAGAAGAAACTCTTCAACATCTAGAAGCCCTAACAAAAGAAAATCCACCCCAACACCACAGAGTTTTAGAAGAACGAGCTCGCCTACACCTTCTCAGAGAAGGACCTCCTCAGACCAGAGCACTCCTTCAAGTGTTCCACATAAAGTTTCGAGAAGACGTTATGCAGGACGAATGTCTGAGTCTGTGGTGGGGAAAAGTGATGCACCAATGGTAAGACCAGGTTTTTTTTTTTTTTTATTGGGTATGTAGTTATTCTATACAGTATGGTCGTTACTGGTTTCACAGGTCATTAAATCAATGAACCTTCTGTGTAGGTTATGAGGAAAGTTTTAAATTTTGTTCAAGTTCCAGTATTGAAGGACGCATAATGTAGAGGAGATAATTGTGGAGAGAAATGGAAGCAAGAAGGCAAAGAGAGCATTAAGTGAATATTAATGCAAGCATGTCTTTAGCTAGCTAGTTGAGACACGTATATCTGTTGAGCTATGTACAAGCATATTATGCAATAGATGCTTAGCAAATTAGTATTTAAGTTTGACCAAAACCATACAGTAGTTCTGCCATTCAACCACATGCTTCCGGCTCCTCAACTAGTCTGTCTGCTGCTAATCACAAAGTATTGGCTCCCTCTATCCTGTCCATCAATGGATCAATCACTGAGCAGATATGATCTAGATGGTGAACCAAAGCACGGACTTTGACATGGCAGTAGAAGAGTAGTAGTAGTGTTTGGTGCTAGAACTAGGGTATTATCCTCCAGCCCACTAGTATCAGTTCTTGACCACAGCTTTTCTACATGTTCAATATGTTATAATGCCAAAGGTCTGTGGATGGGTCCAGTCTTCTGTGAAGGCCTTCCACTAGATTTGAGTTCATGGCTGTTAGGATTGGAATTGTAGTGGATTGGAGTGATGTAACCTAAAGTAGTGTATTATGAGATATTTCCCCTTAAAGACGACTTCATCGAAGAGGACGGGTAAAAAAGCGCCCTCTACTGCAGCAAGACGTCATTCAGTGAGACGCAGACAGCATACCCAGGCGACTCCTGGACACGTGAGTGAACATGTATATAACAAAATAAAAAACTAAAAACTATTAAGGTAATATATATCATTTATAGGATATGTTTAAATGTGTTTAGCCTATATTTAAGTCTTAAAGTCAATGAAAAAAAAAAAACAGGATTGATTGCAAAATGCTTGCTGTGTTTAAACTGGTTTGATTGATCGTTGTTGCTTCCACTTGGCACTGGTAAATGGGCCATGATCATCCAGGTCAAGGGCTGACTCACAAATCAAACACAAGAAGTGTCAATAAAGGGTCAAAAAAACACTTGATTATTATTATTATTATTATTATTATTATTATTTTATTACAATTTGTGCTGCTGTATATTTGTCAAAATTCCAGAAAAGACCTGTTCATGAGCTACAGTAATCTGTTAACCGTGTGTTCATACAGGATGACCTTCCTGCACCTCAGTGGGTCATCAATTTGATGTTTGACATTGAAGAAGCCACCAGACATGAGCTGAACGTGGAATATGAGATGAAGTGAAGAATGAGGATGCTTTCAAAGATCCTGTTTTTTTTATAGTTAAAGTGAACATTCTGTTATTTTCTTCATAAAAACAGTATTGTATTTTGATTATAATAAACTATAAAGCATTATGAGTACCTTTCTCTCTCAAGTTCTTACTTCTATCTTTCCTCCTAAACCATAGATAAAAAGACTGACCGGTTCTGACCTGCCGCACTTGCACAAGCTGTACAGAACAGGACAATACAAGTTCTTCTTGTTTTTCCAACATCATCCTTGACAAATTGTTTTTTTTTTTATCCTTTCTGCTTACGTAACCCTGGCCTATGACACAGGGCATCTATTAATCATTGACTCAGTGTCTGTATCAAAGTAATGCAAATAGATGTATAGAGTAATTCACAAATAAATAAATCTTTAAGATAGGATCCCAGACTTAAGTGTCTGTACATGCTCTCAATTCTCAAGTGTCTCTAAACAAAAGTAAAGTCGATCTCCATCATGGTTCGAAGTGTTTTAAAGTGGGTGTGATCGAGTGAGAGTTTTACTGTAACTGGTGATTGTTGTGTCATTGTTTGTAGAAGATAGGTGAGATTAATACTACACCAGGACGCTCGTAATTACTCGACAGACAAACATGTTGTGATTAAGACAAACCTTTGAAGAATCCGTCCTGTTACTCAACCAACTGATAACTTGTTTTTGTGACCCGTGTCACGGGTGAAAGAGGAAAAGTCCGAGGTCTGACGGAGTTGATCACCATGATTAATGGGATCAGAGGAACCTGAATGGAAAATGATGTAATCTTAATCTGAGGGACATTATCATATTCACTAAAATGCTTTGATGATTATTATTAACATCAATTTGGTGTGATTGATGTCATTCTATACTTTTTTTTATTCTGGAAAAGAGACAACACTGCATACTCATTCCATTACAGAAAATTTCACCAATATTTATGAAATGACCTGCATTTTAATCCGTTCATCGATAACCTTAGTTTATGTGCATCATCTGCCATACAAGTCCCTGTGAATGAGCTGTTACCATGGAAATGATAAAAAAAGCAAAGCTCATGTTCTATAAAATGAATAAACATCTCCTGACCAATCAGAATCCAGATCTAAACAATGTTGGGATACACTGTTTAGATCTGGATTCTGGTTGGTCAGGAGATGGTGATTCATTTTATAGAACATGAGCTGTGACTGTAGTCTATCTGCTTGTTTAATGCTTGTTTGT
>JAOTRS010000040.1:1588335-1612518 GCA_028565755.1 Dinotopterus cunningtoni | reverse complement strand
TATATATATATATATATATATATATATATATATATATATGAAAGAGTACAGCTCCAACGCCACTATATAATATGTAGATGAATAAATTAATTAATACCACCATAACATATTGTTTTTTTCTTTTATAGTTCACTGAAATAACATTTTATTCCACCAATATGTATATTACATGCAAGAGGACAAAATAAGATAATAATTAAGTTTATTATAACACAAAGCTAAATTAATGACTGAAACGTTCTTCTTTGGTTCCTTACTCTGAAGATCTCTTAGTTTGCAGCACCTTTATTTTTAACCACACATCCATAACCATCACTTTTATCATTTACACTTATGATAAAAATGCACTCTGTGGGTTTATCTGTCACTTTGCTCTGTGTCAGCTCTCCTCTATCTACCCTGTAGTGTATGTATGTGTGTGTTTGTGTGGGGTGCTTGGATGAGTGTATTAGCTGCAGCGGTGCTGTGAAGTGCATAAACAAGGTACTAATATAAATAGAGTTATTAGTCATGAAACATAGCTGTGTAGGCTGTGTAGATCAAATAAACAGTACCTAAAAAATTTGCTCTTAAAAAGCATACAACACTCAAGGTCTTCCCCTTTAACCCTTAGCACTGGCTTTGTGCACGAGGGCATTGTAATGCTAGAACAGGTTTGAGACGATTGATGGAGTGCAGTGAAGGAACGTTGTAACATTACAGGATACAAAGAAGTTCTATACATCTGTGTTCTCCCAACTTTGTGAACACAGCAATGATGGGGGGGGGTTGCAAGTCATTTGTATGATGCAGTAATTGCTTTTTAATAAGTAATCAGTGTTTTCCTGGGTGGTTATTTTTCATGCTTCTAAAAAAGAGATCCAAGGAAATTTTTAATTAGAATGTAAGAAACCTTTAGTTCTTTTTTACTTCATGTTACTCCAAAAGCAGGTGCAGACAGCGGGTAGTGGCTAGTCAGCTGAAGATTTGTCCATGCCTGAGTTATATATGGGTGTGATTCGAAAACTATATGCACTTCAGTTATAATAAAACTTCTGTTGGCCGCACTGTGTTATCGGCGCTTCCCGTTCAAGGCTCCTGACCCCACAGTCACTGCTGTGCAGGTGTGAATGTGTTACATCAGTTCATTTGTAACTGCAGTGGGAGGATTGTGATTTGCATGAAAAAAAAAGCAGCGTGCAGTGATTTTTTTTTTTTTTGTGGTCTGAGGGTGTACCTGGTACCGAAACAACTCACGGAAGAGCATAAACAGAAGCATTTGGATATCTGCAGCAACTTCGTTTTGAGATGTTAAAACATCATCCCTATAGTCATGATCTTGCTTCTGATTCACTTCTCAAATTCAAATTCACATTTCATTTGTGTACACAGTCATACACAGTATGATATGCAGTAAAATGCTTATACCACCACCCATGACCTAAACTTAAAAAAAAAGGAAATGGATAGAAAATATGAAAAACTTTTTGGTTGTAAAATAAAAAAATTACAATATGTACAAGTAATACAATAGAATTAAAATGTAATTGAAATGGAAACGCAATGTCAAGTCACGAGCAGAACAATGTGCAAAATTCCAGGTGTGCAAAATGTAGACCATGTGCAAATGTGTGTTAATGTGCAATGGTCAGCGTGATGAGTGATGTATAAGTAGGGAGAGTGTTATTGTGCTATTGTTGAGAGAACAAAGAAGAGTGTTTAGTCTTGTGTGGTGTTGTGTTTAAGAGTTCGTATTTCCTGCGGGAAGAAGAAGCTCCTCCTCAGTCTCTCTGTGTTGGCCTTCAGGGAGCGGAAGTGTTTTCCTGAACGCAACAGAGAGCACAGTCCATTGTTGGGGTGGCTGTGGTCTCTTATGGTCTTCCTGGACTTGGTCCAGGACCGCTTGCTGTCGATTGAGTGCAGATCAAGGAACTTGATGCGGCTGATGCACCCAGCTGATCTCACCACGCTTTGTAGAGCTTGTCTGTCCTGCATGGTGCTGTTCCCAAACCAGGTTGTGATGTTCTATGGTGCAGGAATAAAAATTCCTAAGCACCCTGGAGGGCAGTCTGAAGTCTCTCAAGTTTCTGAGGTGGTAGATACGCTGCTGGGCCTTTTTCATCTGTTGATGTGACAGGACCATGACAGGTCCTGCATGAAGTGAACACTGAGGTATCGGAAGTTGTCCACTCTCTCCACTGGGCTCTCGTTGATGACGGGGGTCTGGTAGTTCCTCTCCTGCTTTGTACTGAAGTCCACTATCAACTTCTTTGTCTTGCTGACATTTAGGAGAAAGTTGTTACTCTGGCACCAGTTCTCTAATCTCTTCCAGACAGGTTGTTTCATTGTTGTCAGAGATCAGATCCACCATGACGGTCTCGTCAGCAAACTTGATGATGGTGGTGGAGTTGGTAAAGGCCACGCAGTCACATGTGTACAATGAGTACAGCAGTGGGCTCAGAACTCAACTCTGGGGGGCTACAGTGCTTAAGGTGAGGGACATGTCCGCCTAGCCTTACTGCCTGTGGTCTGCAAGTTAGGAAATTGGAGATCTACTGGCACAGAGTTGGGCTGAGTCCCAGGTGCTCTGGCTTGGTGGTGAGTATGGTGGTAGTTATAATGTTAAATGCTAAACTGTAGTGGACAAACAGCATTTTAACATAATTCTCGCTCCTAGTGTCCAGATGAGTGAATGATGTGTGAAGGAGGGGTAAAATGGCATCATCTGTTGAACAGTTCTGATGGTAAGCAAACTGTAATGGATCTAGTGTGTCGGGTAGTGAAGAGATGATGAAGTCTCTGACCAGTTGATCAAAGCACTTCATCACTACTGAAGTTAGGGCTACAGGGCGATAGTCTTTGAGGGAAGCAGGATGGGGTTTCCTTGGGACAGGAACAATTATGGACTCTTTAAAGCATGTGGGGATTACTGACTGGGCTAAGGAGAGATTAAATACTACTGTGAACACAGGTGCTAGCTGGTCTGCGCAGGCTCTGAGGACTCACACTTCTGAAGGCTCTCCACACATCATGCTTGAAGATGATGTTGGCATTCTCTTCCTGTCTGCAGCCATTGGCACTGCTAGCTTAAGCATTAGCGTTGCTAGTTCTATTAGCATCATTAGCTGCAGCTTCAAAGCAAGAGTAGAAGCTGTTCAGCTCGTCTGCTAGAGACACGTCCATGTTTGTTATACTGGATGTTGGTGCTTTATAGCCAGTTATTGTCTTTAGTCCCTGCCACAGGCTCCTAGAGTCACTCTGTTGGAGCTGTGACTGTAGTTTCCTCCTGTAGTGCTGCTTTGCCTTCTCTACTGCTTTCCAGACATTGTATGACTCAGCCATTGTTTGAGTCAATGTCACCCGATGCAAGTCCTGTGTTATAAGATGCGGTGCGAGATCTCAGAGCGTTGTGAATGGTTTTATCCACCCATGGCTTTTGATTTGGAAACGTTCTGATGGTCGCTTTTTGCTTGGTATCACCCACTAGTTTCCAGATGAATCCCACAACCGCTTTTGTAAACACGTTGACGTCATCAGAGCAGTGCCAGAACATGTCTGCGTCATCAAGTGCGTCCTGTAAAGTGGCCACCAATAGGTTCGTCGAGCATGCCAGAGCTTCCAGTTTGATGCTTCTGATGAAGAATTGTAGACAGCAGTGCTCTTATCTCTCGGAGCTCAGCCTAAACCATTTTTCATATAATGGAATATGAAAGCTTGTTGAAAAAGTGTATTAATAGCAAGGAGATTATCTAAAAAAAAATATGCATGTGTTTTTTTTCTGAAACGTAATTAAAATAAATTCTACAGCCAGTGTGTGGATAATATTTGATTTACCCTTGTACATTACAAAATTACGCAGAATGCAGAACAACCCTGTGACACTAGGATTGCTCACATGACATGACTAAAGTTTGTATAATAACTATTACTGTTTTTTTTTTTTTTTTTGGATTGTAATTGTTGTTGGTATTTTGACCAGTAGCTAATATCATTCCTTTATGTCTAATGAGACTCTTTCAGATTCAGACTGTTTTTTTTTCTCATGTAAAGTTCGTTTATGCTCAAACGAGAAGATTATGTCGCAGCAGGGATTCAGACTCGTTCTTGGCTTTCGAACATAAACAAAACAACACGCTGTAAAAGAAAAAGAAAAAAAAAACAATTACATTTTATTAGGTTATTACTGTGACCAGCTGCTTGGTGTATTTCTTCCTGACTGTGTGCCTACCCCTGTGTAACCTCGACCAGCGGTTTTCATTTCCCAGAACAGGAGGCGCTTGCGTTTTACGCACAGCATGACGCAGCGTTTCCTTTAAGATGTACGATTCGGTTTGCAAGATCATTCGTACGGACTTTTAGTGTGGTATATTATAGTTCGATATTTAGCAACGAGGAGTCAGTGGAAATATCTGTAGAGAGTCTTTTAACCCCCTTAAGAGGGCTTTACGATGACATTAGTATAAGGATGTCTGGGATGATAACATTTTTAGGGCTTCAGTGGGTCTTGAGGACGTCCTGCAATTTGATCCGTGGGGAAAAAACCCCCCGAAACTCTCAGATATAGAGGTGTGTGCATTGCGTGTGAATCCTGCCTCTGACTGTTCCTCAACCTCAGCTACATCAGTCTCCAAAGCTGCGGAGATGTAGACTAAGATTGAGAGTTCTTCAAGCTACAAGACTGCAGAGATGTGAGCTGGATTATTAGTTATTTCAGTTTTTTTTTTGTTGTGATATTTAGTTTCTAAAATATTAGTGGAATTTAATCCACATCTCCTGACCAGGCAGTTACTAAGGATAAAGGTTAAAAGCATCACTCATACTCAGGTCTTAGTTTGTCCTGTGAGCCTCCAGCCTGATGCACTCCTGGGAACCTCCTGGTATATAAATGTATATCCACACAAACAACTGGTCAAAGGTATGCACACCCGTTTTAATTTGCAATGCTAAAGGCATCCAAAATATGCAATAATTTCATATTGAGATGTGTCTGCAGCTTATGCACTGTAAAGCTTTCAGAACCACACCTATTTAAGGTGATGTTTGTTAAATGGTGATTTGTTAGGCTCAAAACACTAAAGGAACTTCTCCTCTTGGTCTTGTTTTCCTGAGAAGGTCTTCATGAGAGCCAGTTTCATCACGGTGCTTGATGGGTTTCGCGAATGCACTTGACATTACTTTTCTTGCAAGAACTGTTTCAGACTGTTTCAACTGCCAGAACAGTTTCATGTCTTAAAATAACAACTGACTGTTATTGTTGTTACTTAATCACCTAATGCCATATGTGTTACTTCATAGTTCTGGAAAAATCCAGTATTGCTCTAGAATGTAAAAAAAAAAAAAAAAAAAACTATTCAAGCTTGTTTCCAAACTTTTGAATGACACTGTATATTAAACATACTGTATGTATGTACTGTATGTATCTGGTACCAGAAACTAAGTAAAGAGTATAGGATGGGAGCATACTAAGGCACGAGCGGTCAGATAAGCAGTGCAGTTTGTTATGCGACAGGTAAGCAGTGCAGTTTGTTGCAGGACGGGTGGCCTGAGGTTTGAGTAATAGGCTGTAATGATTTCCTGTGGATGAGGATGTCATCTGTAGTGTAAATACCAAACCATGCATCATATCCCAAATGAAATGTGACTGTTAATGATTTGTTACCCTCCACGCAGCTGCTTTGTGGATTGGGATAGAGGGACTGATTGGATCAAAGCACGAAACTGCATGGAAACAAGGCAGCTGAGTTCATCTGGTTCATGCTGTAGTGGTAATGTGTGCAGATTTGCTAACGCTTCATTTTGAAGGATTATTTCCCACAAAATGTTTGCTTTCATGAACCATAAAGTCAGCATTTCAAGCCCATCTGGATTTCTTAATCAACTGCAAGAAGCTGTCAGCCAGTACCTTTACATGATGTGAGAGTCTGACTAATTGCATTAGCCAACTAAAATTGGGCAAATTTTAAACACACATGTTAATCTGAATGAAAATCATACTTTTCAAAGTCAACTTGCACACCCAGGTAATGCAGCTGCAAGTCAGGTTTTTCCTGCATGTTATAACTCAATTGGACACAAAAATTGGCTTAGACCAGGAAGTCGGACAAAATGCAAAAGAGAGGGAAGAGGCCATTAACTAAGGGGGGGTCATCTGCCTTTGGATAACACCATTACCATGAGGGATAGTCTGAATCTCATTTGAAAAAAAAAAAAAAAAGTAAAGCAAACAGCATGAACGAAATGTACGAAAAATAAAAAATATTTATTCTAATCCCACTCAACCCTTTTTCCTGAATATATTTCCCCCTGTAAAACATTTGGAAAAGTCCACAAGTTGCACATTATTCAAGCTGCTGCATAACCTGAATTTGGTTTGAAAGGTGAAAAGTCTTTCAGTCATTATTTCAAAAGCAGCTTATAAAAAGGACTGTTGCCTGAATTAGGTTAACATGTTTTCATGGTTAAACATGTGTATTTTAATTTGTAAAAAGTTACAAGAGCTAAAAGACACCGCAGTCGTGGAATCTCCCTAAGGCCACCCGAGAGCCAGCTGGAATCTCCAGCTGTGAGGAGAACTCCTCTGGAGCAGGTCAACTTTGTCCATTGCCAGGAGCTGACCTGAGAGATTCGGAAAGCTTAAAACATGATGCCAAGCTTGCTTTGTAATTATTTTGCATAGTAGAATTGACCATAATATTTTAAATTACACGACACAGTTGGCAAAGCTAGGCAGCTGTTTGGCTTACTTCATTCTGACTGTGTGCCTACCTCTGTGTAACCTCTAGTCCGGCGGTTTTCATTTCCCAAAACCGGAGCCTCTTGCACAGCATGATCCGGCATTTCCGCTAATACGTGCAATTCTGTGCATCAGATAATTCTCAGGCACTTCGTGATTATAGTTAGATGTGTCGGAATAAGAAAAGCTGTCTCATCACGTCTCGTTCCATTTCGTTGAAATGACAAAACATTGTGTGGTGTAAACAGCAAATTGGATAGTTGTAACTTGGGGTGTGGTTTAGCCTGGATCTGTACCTCGAGGGAGACGGGTAAGGGAGGGCATAACTGACTCTTGGATGACAACCGACTCTTGTATTTATGTCATCTACTGTATCTGTCTCTTTCTTTGGAAGTGAGTATGTGTTTTGTGGCTGAGTTCACATGATGCTGAAGAGCACAATGAGATGGAAAGCCGCAAACTTGGTTTTGTTTTGGTTCCAGGAGCTGACACTGGAGAAAAATAATCATTTCTTGGCCTTTTGATGCAATGTTTAAATTCACAAGAATAGGGATCAAGAGCAACAAGCTGCCCACCCCTATGGTCATATCCAACTGTGCACAGGAATCAACTGCATCCAAGAGTACCCTGCAAATCAGCAGGTACAGGGACAGCTGAGGGAGCAGGGATAATGTCCTTTTCGTCAAGAAGATGTGTGCTGCCAAAGTTAAAACAAAGCCTTCACAAATCTATTAGGGTTGTAGACAGAGCAACAGCTACCCAAAAATACATCTATGCCATGTGAATTTAGTTCTTTGAGATATCCAGGCTCTTCATCAAACAAGATATGATCCGGGAAGAGGCATTGTGAAGAGTTTCACTTGTACAAGTGATGTGGATTAAATAGAGTATCACTCCTTACTAGTGATGTACGCAGCTCAGGATCTACACTGTATGGCTAAACAGGATTCTTCTTCAAACTGTTTTATTATTGTGGAGAATGTATTTTTGTGCTGTAGCCTTAAGATTTTCCTTAACTGGTACTAAGACATCCAAACATATACCCCGGAACATTACCCCTGTGCCTTAAAGTGAGCTCATTGAAAACACTGTTTGCAAATTTTGGTTTGAAAGTTCTCAGGTTTCCAGTACAGAACCATGACCACAACCCCACTAAAGACCTTTGGCATGAACTGGAATGGCAACTGCATCCTCACCTTACACCAGTGCCTGACCTCACGAATCCTCTTGTGGCAGAATGATCACAAATCCCCATAGCCATGCTCCAAAATTCAGTTGAAAGCCTTCCCAGAAGAGGTTCCCAGAGAGAAACCATGTCCATGCTAGTTCCCATGGTTTTAATGACCATGGTGATGGTCAAGTGCTCACATGATCATTGCACACAACATGGTGGAGACAGTTTCACAAATTCTTCAAGGTTGGGATTCTAAGTTTGTATGATTATTTATTTTCCACACACTTCTAGGGTACATAAAATTGCTCCCTTGTTGTAACCCTTATTGTTTGCAGTCTGGGAGGTGGTCTGAGTCAGGATTAACAGGTTTTCGTAATTCAAACTGCTTCATTGGTGGAAGCCCAGAAAGAAAACTGGATCTCAGGTCCAACCTTTTGCATAAAACAAAAAAAAAGTCAGTATATCCTGGATGTGCAAGTGAAACTCCATACACTTGGTGAGTTATCTTGAGAGAATTCACTCCATGTCCAAAAAAAACAACAGCAGCTCTACAACAGGCACTCCCAGATGAGGCAATATTCACCATAAGATAAGTTCTTGTCTTATTCTCTCTCTCCCTGCCAAATTTGCTATAGGTTGACTCATATACAGTACCATATAGCTGGAAACTCTCTGGCACTGGCTTTCCAGTAAATTAGGATGAGGGTACCACAGAACCAGAGATCCAGCAAACAGATTTGCATTTACAGCATTTAGCAAATGTCCATATTCATGGTGACTTACTTTATACATCTGAGCAGGTGAGGGCTACAGGCCTTGCTCAAGGGCACAACACTAGTTGCTTAGTGGTGCTGGGTTTTGAACCAATGACATTCTGACCTTTCAGTATTTACACAGAGAACATATGTATCATTATAGACAACTACAATATAACAGATACAAAATGTTACTAGTATTCATGTTAGCAATGTGGCTCCTGCTTTGCTGCAAGGAAAATAACCACTTCTCTTTAGATTATGTATTATTCTAGTATTCTATAAGCATTTCACTGCATATTATACTGTGTATGACAGTGTATGTGTATGTGACAAATAAAATTTGAGTATCTCCCACACCTGCAATATTCATCCATCCATTGTCATCCATAAGCATTTATACTGCTATCCCAGGGAACGTAGGGCAAAATATTGGGTACTGTACACCCTGGATGGGGTGTCAACCCATCTCAGAGCACAAGTCCACACACTTAGACATTACAGGCAATTTGGAAATCAGGCTACAATGCATGTCATTGGACAGTGTGAGGAAGCCCACCAAGGACAGGAAGAACATGCAAACTCTATGCACACAAACCGTAGGCGAGATTCCATTCTCCTACTCTGAATGTGGGAGGCAACACTGCTAAGCACTGAGCCACTGTGCTGCCCAGCTGCAATAGGTATCGCTTTATAATTCTTACTTTAGTGATCAATAATTTGGTATTGAAATAACTTTCTTTAGAGTAGCAGAGTTTTATTGTTAAATAATAGTCAGAAAAGGACATGAACATGTAAAGGAAACCTGAGATGTATTACATGGTCATGAACCCATTTAATTTTCCTCATTAATAAGTACACTGTAGTATATTGTACATAGTGTTATCTGGGCTTCAATGAACTATATTTTTTGTTATGATTTACGAAACATGTTGCAGTTATAGGCTTAAAACTGGAAGGTGTGGCATAAGATTTCCCAGAGGCCCAAATATGTTCCATCATGACAATGCCAATGTGCCTAAAACTAGCTCCCTGAACACATGATTTTCAAAATATGCTGAGAACCCTGAAACTGGAACACTGACTACACCTCAGACATCCTCACCGAACACCAATGCCTCACTCACTCATCTTCTATACCGCTTTCAGGTATTCAGGGTCACGGGGACCTGAAGCCTATCCCAGGAGGCTTAGGGCACGAAGCAGGGTACAGCCTGGACAGGGTGCCAATTAATCACAGGGCACACACACATACACACACACACACACACACACACACACTCATACAATGATTTACACACTACGGGCAATTTGGGAACGTCAATTAGCCCAACCTGCATATCTTTGGACTGTAGGAGGAAACCGGAGTATCCGGAGGAAACCCACCAAGCATGGGGTGAACATGTAAACTCCATGCACAATGCCTGACTTCACAATTCCTGTTGTGGCTAATGATTACAAATTCCTATAGCCATGCCCCAAATCTATTTGAAAGCCTTTCCAGAAGAGTGGAGAACACAGTGTGCTTGATTTACTTAGCTTAGCTAGGCCACCCCATTACTTCTAGAAGACTCAGAAGTAAATCAATCACTTATCATGATCTATACTGCGCTGTGGAAGGCCGGGAGCATATCACAGGAGACTAGGGCATGAGTCAAGGTACACCCTGGACAGGGAGCCAATTTATCACAGGGCGCGCACACACACACACACACTCACACAAACACACACTCAAACACCCATTCACACACTATGGGCAATTTTGGGAAAGCCAATTAGCCTAATCTGCATGTCTTTGGACTGTGGGAGGAAACCAGACTACGTGGAGGAACCCCACCAAGCACAAGGGGAACATGCAAACTCCAGGGTCCAGGTTTGATTTCTGCCTCCGGTCTGTGTACATGGAGTTGATTGTAACATTGATTGAGCCTTAAACAATCATACTAAATCGAAAAGACTTACTGAGTAAATTGATTTCGAGTGAGATGTGTAGCTGGTTGGACCAAACCAAAGCCTGGGATCACAACATCAATTTCTGGTTGATGATTATAAAAATTGAATATGATGAAAGTTTGATGGAAGCAAACTCCTTTGTGGCTACGTTTGGTGGAAGTTACTGTTATCGTACCATAAACGGAACCAAGCAGGGTTAAGTCAGAAGATCACACCCAGATCTATTCCTGCTTGGCCAGAGAAAAATGGACAACCAAGTTAGCAAGCACAAGTATAGAAGAAATAATGTGCTGTGAACCACAAAATGGTGGTTAGGCCTATTGCATGGGTTAGGATAGAAACCATTCCACTAGAGGAATGTGTGAAGCACAACAATTTGAAGTCAGCTGTAACAAAACAAATGCTTGTTCTCCCAATGGGCACTTAAGGATTCTGTTAATAGAATTATTACTTCAAAGACAAATAAACTACTGACGACAGTATATTTATGCACATAGGAAACAGATTATGATATCACCCTTATTATTTCAACAATACTTATGACTACCAGCCAAATTCTGCATTAAATAGAAAATATTACTGATGGTGTATTGAGTGCCAAATGGTGCCTGAATCAACTTTTGGTCGAATGTGTTGCAAAATGTCCAGGGAGGTGTTGTGAATGATTACCGCCCAAACAAAATTACAATTTTGTTTCAACCATGTCCAAAGTGCAGGTCACAGGGGAAAAAAAATCATTCTCTCATTTTAACCACAAGCTTTTTTCACAATCACAGAATGCTTTGAAAGTCATAATAACCTTACTTCATTGTGCCACAACAACGATGAAACAATTTTAATACACTGCACTACACTAAGAAACATAGGGTCACATCCTCAGATAAAAAGGGTGCAGGTTGATTAGCAGTTCCTGGTGTTTCTTTAACTTCAAAATCATTTTCTGTTCGAAATGTATCATTGTACATAATTGACTAGCGGGTAAAAATAAGAACACAGCGGGTTACTCTGGGGTGAAGCTTTTAGCGCCGACGAGACCTTGTAGTGTGGGATGACAGAAATGTAATTCGAAACAGACAAAGAAATAAAAAAAAGAGCAAACAACTTAAACAAAGGCAAGATTAACGGAAAACATGTAGCTGGGAAAAAAAAATAGAGCAGATCTGCTAACTAGTTATTAGTGCGGCTGTGGATGTGAAAGGCGAGGCAGCTGAGGGAGCTTTGTGACGCATCAGTGCCTGAGTCACCGCACTTGAATGTGAGGTTTTAGCAGTGGAGCAGAGCGAGCACATGTGACCAAATTACTCCTGCTCTGCCCATTACCATTAGCATTAGCATTGCCATTCAGCGGGCACGCTGTGTGTGGCACGGAACGAGGGGGGTCTCTCTCTCTCTCTCTCTCTCTCGGCTCAGAGGGGGGCATTATTGCAGAGGTAGAGGAGAAAATAGCCTTGTGCATTCCACACCTAGACGCAGAAAAATCCAAGACATAATTAAGAGTGTACGTTGAGACCACATCTGCAGCTCACCTCACACAAAACAAAAACATAGAGGGTGAAACAGGCGTAGAGTTGCACAGAAAGGGCCAAGTGTTCTATTCCAACACGCCTCTGTGTTTTCTCTAATAACCGTCCCGGGTGGTAGGCAGGATCTCTCTCCGAACCCCCTGCAGCGGATCCTGTGCCTCCGGACTCACTCGGGCTCTGCTCCGAGAGCAAGGAATGTCAGGAATTTCTGTCGTGTGATCGAGCGCGTGACAGTGTTCGCCGACAACTTTTTGTTTCACAGGAAGTTCCTTTGCTGCACCACACTGTCCTACTGTATTTGTCTCCCTTCTATTAGAGAGAGAGTATCAGTATTTCAATTCCAAAGATGTAAAATCGATGATGTACCCCAGCTTCGGCGTGTCTGTAGGCTGAAACGTGATTGGCTCTTAAATTTGATGATGTAACAATACTAAACAGCGCTGTGATAATCTTGTGCTATTGTTTACTAAAGCACGGAATCCATTCATCTTCACTAAATGTTTATCGCAGTTGATCTAGAGTTCATCCCTGACATAATACAAGCACATTAAACACTGAGGCAATGTAGAGTCACCTGGGATGTTTTTGGAAGGTTGAACAAACCTGGAGGACCCACAGGACATTTGGAGGAACATGATTAGAAGATACAAAACCACAGACAGTATCTCAAACCCAGGATCTGACCAAGTTGTAAAGTGGTAATGATGCCAGCTGTACCAGCATGCTGGCCCTTGGAAACATTAAATAGTGGACGGTAGAAAGAGGAAAAGGTGAATAAAGAGAAGAAGACAGGAATAAAAAAAAGAATGTGGCTTAATGCTATTAGGGGGGAAAAAAGAATCTAAAAGGACCGCCAAAACTCACAGAGGAACTGAGGTAGGTAGTGTGTTGCAGAGCGGGTAGGAGTGGGTTAGAAAGGACTGGCATTTCAGACGCACAAATACACACACATGACTGGGGTCCTGTAGAGAAATAAATAGTATCTTATAGAGTCTGAGAATGTCTCAGACTGTAGTATGCATAGTCTGAGACACAATTATTAGTGTTTGAAAGCACAAATGCTGAACGTTTTACTTAAATATGATGAAGTACTAGCACAAAGGGACTACTTACATTGGCAAAGTATTACAGATAAATTAGTTACGCTCCATTGCGTAACTTTGGGATAATCAGATTCTGACTTCTAATGCATTTATTGTTCATGTTGCTAAGTAATGAACAGATCAACACCGCAGCGTTAAGGAGTACATTAATCCCATTTGTACATTTGAGTCTCTAAGTTTGCATTACATTGTACGACAGGCTTCTCCAGCAGCACCATAAGAAGACCAAAGGTCCAGTCAAAGGATGCCATGTATAAAAGCTCCTCTTTGCTGGGAAAAAATGTCTCCCAACACTTTGACAACCTGCAGGTGATTAAATAATAAAATAAACTTCCCTGTTATAACAATGTTTTGGGAAAGGAACATTAATGTTTTCAGGAAACACCGGAAAAATTGCCAGATGAAATATTCATAGAAAAAGAACAATTCTGAAAGCGTTCTGGTAACTGAAACCAGTTGGCAGAGAGAGTAAAAGAAAAACAAAAATGATTCTTCAAGGGGTCTTAATGGTTTTTAGTGAATGCTGTATGAGTAGTTTTGTAGAGAACCCCCCCCCCAAAAAAAATTTAAGGGTTAGAACTTTATTTTTTAAGTCTTTATTGTTGGAGGATGCCCCAAAACACCTGTTCCATGTGCACTTACATGCATACAAAAAAAAGGCCCCTAAATGACCTTGTGTTCTACACAAAGTCCTGCTTTAAGTCTGGGTTCTGGCTGGGAATGCTAGTTACACCTACACACACAAACACACCCACAATCAATCCAACTACACACACGTACTCTTATAAAGATGGGTTCCTCAAAGGTTCTTGGCTTGCTGAAGACTTTCAAACCCACAAAGCCACTCTGAGGAGCAAACACTCAATAATAGGAATCGACAAGGACAAGATAAACAACAAAGAACCCTAAAGGATGTAGATTTGAGAATCTTTCACTTACAGAAAATCATACACTTCTTCCATCAAGTTCCTTGGATAGTTTAGCTTTCTAAATTGATCTACTTAGACCATTTTCTGAGAATGAAAATAAAAAACTCAGGGAGACTCCGGTTTCCTCCCACATTCCAAAGACCTGCACATTAGGCTAATTGGGATTCTCAAATTTCCTGTAGTGTGTGAATGAGTGTGTGATCTGTGATGGATTGGCACCCATTCCAGGGTGTACCCCGCCTTGTGCCCTAAGTCTCCTGAGATAGGCTCCAGCCCCCCCGCAACCCTGAATACAAGATAAAGCGGTATAGATGATGAGTGAGTGAGTATTCCAAGATTAGTTCTGTTTGAGTATCTCCCATGTATCTTACATAACAAGGTTCCCCAGATGTTCCTCAGATAGTTTAGGATTATTTGCTTTCTTATTGAGGGTGAATACTTTCTCTGGTACTCTACAGAATGTTAATGTTGCCCCTTAATATTACGCAGTGATTGTGGAACTGGTGTGGGGTTATTTTTCAGGAGTTGGGCTCAGCCCCTTACTTCCAGTTAAAGGAACGATTAATGTCCTGATAAGAGTCCTGACCTCAACCTGATAGAACACTTTTGGGATGAATTAGAGCGGAGACTGCGAGCCAGGCCTTCTCGTCCAACATCAGTGTCTGACCTCACGAATGCAATTGTGAAAGAATGGTCAAAAATTCCCATAAACACACTCCTAAACCTTGTGGAAAGCCTTCCCAGAAGAATTGAAGCTGTTATAGATGCAAAAGGGGTGGGACCAACATTATATTAAACCCTATGGATTAAGAATTGGATGTTGCTCAATTTCATATGCATGTAAAAGCAGGCAAAATTACTTTTGGCAATATAGTGTATATACAAATACATCTACCCTAAGTAAGGTTTTTGAGGGTTTGCTAAGTATAAAAGTTCTAAATTTTAGATGTTACATTAGATGTTTCTTCTTTCTTGTCTAAGGGAGAAACACATCATAGCAGGGTTCTACACACAGCCAGAAGGTCAAGCAAAGTGTGCTAGATATGGCTTATAGCGTATGCACTCTTACAGAGAAATGTTCCTTGAATAGTTGAGGATTCTTACAGTAGGTTTGTTTCTAGATTCCAGGATGCTAGTTACACCTAAAATGCACATGACATTTCCACACACTCTATGGTTCCTCGATGGTTCCTTCTTTGTTTAATCAAGAGGCCCAGTATGGAAGAAGAGAGCTGAAAGAGAGAGAACGGAAACCTCTGTTTTTGATATCTGTAACCAGGAGGAGCTTTAAAGGCTCAACTTGATGAATGGGGCTCTATTACTAATGTTGAAATTGAAATGTAATTTGAAATGACTTCTTGGCGATATTTCAATCTGATAAACGTGCGTTCCTCTTGTCACAGTGCCATCGTTTTTTAATCTGGCTTCTGCTCCCATTTTACTTCCTGTGACTTAAGCGCTTATGTATGTCCGAAAATGTCATCCTACAAGCTATTATTCAGATCTTACATAACTTGCGGTTTGCTTCCCATTTTTTCCATAATTAGAACAGATTTTCAGAAGCGTGCGGAGCGTAGCCCGTGTGGACAATAACAAAGGGAGAAAGTATGAGCTACAAAAGCAGATAAAGAGAATGAAAGTGCTGCGGTTTGCTGTTTAAAATCGTTCATCTGAAACGTTCGCCTGAACGGATTCATGCTGCTGTTAATATGTTTAACAAAAATAAAGAAGGAGCTCGGCTCTTTCGGACAGCGTCTTCAATCCCTAGACAGCCCAGAACTATGTTGTGTTTACAGCAGACATTCCTAATAGCACTAATTCTATACTATTTCCTCAAACAATGTCGATCCAAATCACCAAACATGAGCACTTTGAGCAACACGCTGCTCCGGAGCCCATACAAGGCATTCGGAGGAGCACTGTGTCTTTTAAATAAGTGGCATATTTCATGACAGTCTATAAAGTTTTACCAGTGGTATTTAGCTAAGACATACAAACTTCTCGAGGATATCTGCTACACATTCACTAACAGCCCGTAATACTGAGGGATTTTACTGAACAGTGATTAGTTATTAATGAAATGAGTGAAGAAGCCATAATGTAGGCTTAGCCAAAAGCAAAGAACATCAGAACGGTCATTAAAACCCAAATGTATGTTTCAGTCCTACTGATCTGAGCAAGGGGGATCATTCGCGCCAGAACGCTGCAGAGGTTCACTCTTTGACCCTGATTCGATCTGGCCAGCTCTGTGTATCGCTGCGGTTAGCATGTCTGACTCATTCGCTGGACTGAAGTGTGTGTGACCCTGGCCAGGACTCACAACGCCTCCCAGAGCTGGAATCCAAATTCAGATCTGTGGCCAAAAACATAGCGAAGAATCCGATCCCAGATCAACATTCCTGCTATAAAATGCTTTGGGATGATTGTATTAAATTAGTAACGCTGATTTGGGAGCAGAGCATGCATTAACATGTGAACAAATGTTAGCACAAGCGCAAAATATCTTCGATTTAAGAAAACGTTGACTGTTTTAACATGTTGGTAGCTATGATGCACTGAGTTGTTTGGTCTCTTAGAATCACAAGAAATATAATTTTGTTTCAGATTGATAAATTTGCTTCATTTAGACTTGTGTAAGGGAAAAGACATAGGTAGTTAAATAAGTATTTCAGTTATTCATTGATCTTCTATAACGCTTATCCTGTACAGGGTCATGGAGGATGGGGTTGCAGTCGGGGTCGCCAAGGTGCAACCCCACTGAGCACCTTGAAACTGGAACGTACAGTAGACTACAACTCAAGCATTCTCACCGAATGCCAATGCCTGACTTCACTAATCCTGTTGTGGCTGAATGATGACAAATCCCTATGGCCATGCTCCAAAATCTTGTTGAAAGCCTTTCCAGAAGAGTGGAGAACACCATGTACCTGATTTAGTTAGCTTAGCTAGGCCAATCCATTACATATAGGAGACTCAGATGTGACTCAATCACTCACTCATCATCGTCTGTATTGCTCTATTCTGTTTACAGGGTTGTGAAGAGCTGGAGCCTATCCCAGGAGAGTTAGGACACGAGGAGGAGTACATCCTAGATGGGGTGCCAATCCATCGTAGGCCACACAGTACAGACGATTTGGAAAACAAGCACACCAGTCAGCCTAGAGGGCATGTATTTAGACTGTGGGAGGAAACCAGTGTACCAGGAGGAAACCGGAAACCCACCAAGCACAAGAAGACCATGCAAAGTCCAGACACAGAGACTGGATGTGCCGAGGCATCAGTGATAAGCACTAGAATTACATTACAAAATAAAATTGTACCATATTTTCATTTTTCAGCTAGAGTTTAGAAAATGTTTTCATTTTCTTTTATTTCGTACTTTAATTGTTTCATTATGCTTAGTGTGGAATCCAGAATTCAGAGAACACTGGGAGTGTATTGGGAAAACACCCTAGAGGGGATGCCAAGGCACTATGCACACACACACACACACACACACAGGAAGAACAGGAGGAACCCAGATAGAACTTGAGTTCACAAGCTCTACGAGAACATGTGAAACTCTAAAATGCAAGTCAGTGCCTTCTATGCCATCGATATTTCTCCAAAACTTTATTTTGTCTCAAATTTTTCTAAACATGTTGTGTTATGTAGTCAGTGTGTAGACATTTCCTTAGAAAATGTGAGGATTTAAGAGAGAGAGAGAGAGAGAAAAGAACTGGGATTCTGTCAATACTGATGTTATGGTTATAGGCTGTTTCTCAAACATGACTCATTCTCCATGTGGCAAATCATTTTTCTTAGCTTGGAAAGAACATTCACATTCAATTTCACACACTGGTTCACTAGTTCATAGCCTGTGTGCCAAAGGTGACATTTTATTTATAAACCTGTACAAAGTGAGATATTTTTTATTTTATAATTTCAGTCGGTACAGTAATAATAATTCCATAAGCTGTTATGTGAAATTTTAATGCTGGGTGTTTTATCGCATGTCAAATATTTTTACAGTAATAGCTCCTTTAAATGAAAAATGTAACACATTGTTGTAATGGTTGTCCTAATGTAGATTTTGAGCCCATAAGGGTGTGGCACTTGGCTATAAACTCCATCAGCTGTTGTGGTCTTACATTCCGGATTTGATCATTTCCTATTAATCTTAATATAGTTCTTGAAACTCTAATTCTTAACTGTTCGAAAATGAATGGCTGAGTAATCTTCTGGCTCTTGAATATCCCAATGTCCCTGTATGACTTAACCACATTATTTGTGGTTGGGATTTGAGGTGGGGGTGTTTGGAACCTGTATGAGCTTGGTGTTTCCCATTTCTCCCACATCTTTGACCTCCAAAAATACCAGTTCTTCTGCCCCCACCCAACTGAGCCTAGTTACATACTGTAACTGTGCTTTACGGAGCTGAGATAACCACCAGCAGCCTGAATTCCTTTCTGCGGACGCAGAAACCATTCAACAAAGTCGTTTAATTAAAAGTTATGATGCAGTTTTCACAACAATGTTCTCACCACTTTAGCATGAGTCCTTTAGGCTAAATACTTGGAGAATGAATGGTGAGTTGTCTGGAGGGTAAATGGACCCCAGTGCAGTGCGTATTAGCTAAAGTCCTGATCGTTTGTCAAATTTTGCAATAGACGTATGGTTGAATGGCAAGGGAACCATTTACCCTTGCTGAAACAGTAGTGGATGTGGTAGCAGCTAACTAGCAGACTCAGAAATGATTAATGTGTAATATGTAGAGAGAAAAACACTAGACCTTGCTTGCAGTAGATAGCCGCTAGCTGTGGGTTTTGGAAGAGTTTTGCTAAAAAAAAAAAAAAAAAAGCTTTACCTCACATGCACACTCGGACTTTCATGCAACTAGCATTAGAATACAAGATATTCTTTGTCATAAAACTAGGTTTACAGCTTTTCTGTCCAGTTTATGTCTGGTTCTGAATCAGTTGTGTTCAGTACTGAATCAAATATGTATGGCGCTAAATCAGCTCGTTTTGGTTCTAAATTTACTATACCCAGCTTTTAATAAACATTGTGTGGTGCTGAATGAGTTATGTTAGTTTGTGAATCAATTATGTACAGGTTTGATTCAACTATGTATGGGTTTAAAGCCACTAGCATGTCCATTACTTAACCAACCCAGTCTGGTTCTGAATCAACTACGTCCAGCTTTGAATCAACTTCTTGAGTCCTGAATTAAGTATATGGTTCTAACTATGGTTCAGCTACGTACAGGTCAGATTAAAGTACATCTGGTTATAAGACATCACAATTATATCCATTTCTGAATCAAGTCTGTCTGATTTAACTATGTCAAATTTTGCATCAAGGTGGCACGGTGGACGGTGGTGTAGTGATTAGCACTGTCGCCTTGCACCTCCAGGGGCTGGGTTCAATTCCCGGCAAGGTTCAATTCCTGTTTCTGTGTGCATGGAGTTTGCATGTTCTCCCTCTGCTTGGTGGGTTTCCTCTGGGTACTCCGGTTTCCTCCCACAGTCCAAAGACCTGCATATTAGGTTAATTGGCATTCCCAAATTGCCATGAGTGCCCTGCGATGGATTGGCTGTATAGACAATGATTGAGTAAATTTTGCAGCAACTATGTACAGCTCTACATTAACTTGATCATTAACTGAACGAACTTGTTCAGATCCAAATCAACTATGTTTGGTTTTGATTTAACTACTGTAGATACAGACCTGATACAACCACATCTTATTGTATGGCAACTTTGTCGCTTTCTGAATCAACTTTCTTTGGTTCTGAATCAACTATCTCCAACCTTGAATCAAGTTTGTTTAGTTCTGAATCAATTATGGTAGTTTCCAAATCAGCTATGTGCAGGTCTGATTCAGCTCTGTCTGATTTTGCGACAACTATGTCCAGCTTTGAATCAACTGTTTGGAGATATGAATCAAATATCAACATACTGGGTTGAAATCTCTGTTTGATTTTGAGACAACTGTGTCCATTTTTTAATTTACTCAATGTAGTTCTCAGCTTGAAATAATCTTTGTTTAGTTCTAAATCAACTATTTACAGGACTGATACCACTACATCTTTTGTATGACAACCTTGTTCATCTTTGAATCAAATTTTGTTCTTTTTTTAATCAAATTTTTTTTCCAACTTAAACTGTAAAGGTTTGATTCAAATATGTCTGTTTTTGAGTCAACTATATCCCTCTCTGGATCAACTGTCTGCTTTGGAATCAACTATGTACAGCTTTACATCAACTTTGTTCAGTTCTGAATGTTAGTTTTAGAATCAACTTTGTTCAGCTTTTGAGACAATTTTGTCCATTTCTTAATCAACTATGTTGCATTATAACCTATTATTAACACTGTACAGGTCTGATTCATTTGTGTTTGATTTTGGGGCAACAGAGTCCACTTTTAATTAACTTGGTGCAGTACTGAATCAACTATGCTCAGCTTTGTTCAGTTCTGAGAACAGGCCTGATACAACCACACCTTTTTTTTAAGACAACTTTGTTTCTTTCTTAATCAACCCTCCCTGGTTCTGAATCAACTATCTCCAGCTTTGTATTAACTTTGTCCTGTTTTAAATGTTTTTTAATCATTCAACTGCGTCTGTTTTTGAGACAACTATGACCCTCTCTGAATCAACTCCGTCTGGTCCTGAATTAACTCTTTGAATCGGCTTTGATCAGTTCTTAATCAGCTATGTATTTTCCTAAATGCACAATCTACATGTCTGATTCAAATACATCTGGTTGTGAGACAACTACGTCCATGTCTTAATCGACTCTCTTTGGTTGTGAGTCAAGTGTGTCCAATACTAAATTAACTTTGTTTGGTTTCGAATCAACTACAGCACGTATCGTTCTGATTCAGCAACATGTGGTTTTGTGAGAACAACTTTTGGTTTTGTTCTGAATTAACTTTGTCTGGTTCTGAATCAATTATTCACGGCTCTCTGTACAGACAGTGTCCAGTTGTAAAACAAACAATGTCCTCTTGTCCATCAACCATGTCTGGCTCTGAATCAAGTATTCCTAGTCCTGGATTACATTTGTTCTGTTCTGAATCAATGCAAATGCAGACAAAAGTGCCGAAATTTAATCGATTGGATTGAATCGATTGAAACTAAATTGATTCCATGATTCTTCAGGAGAAGTTCCAGTGATTTCCCAGAAAGTTTCATAATATCACAGTTGTTTGTTGTAAATTCCTCGTACAGGGGTATTGTTGTCTCTATGGCAACATACAGGTTACTCAGAACCTCTCTCTCTCTCTCTCTCTCTCTCTCTCTCGCTCTATCTCTGTTTTACTCACACACACCCTTTCTATAAACAGACATCTGCTCCCTGACAGTTTCCTCACCAGTGCGCCTGAATTATCAGAAGCCGCGACTCTCTCTTTCATCTGCAGCCTCGTATCTCGATCCTTTATCTTCCCGAGTTTCACTGAACCTGAACTCACCACGGCTGTTTATGTTATTAACCAGGAAGGCTACACTGTCCATATTTACACACCTGCTCTGCTGCCGATACAAATCATTCCACATGACACACATCAGAAAAACTGTATTGTGTTTTTGCACTCTTCTGTGCTACAAGGGTGGGGAAGAAAACAAAGACGAATTCTTCTTTAGTGAAAACTCAAGTGTATTCAAAAACGCAAAAAGTCGGTCAGATTCGAAAGTTTGTACACGCACATAAATGCACTGAGGTATTGATTTAACTGCAATTAAAATATGAAAATTAGAATATGAAAATCTGTTTACAATTCCATAGCTAATCACATGACCCATATGAACCCCAAAGATTAGGGGTGGGGTTTATACTTACACCATCCCACTTGTTAATATTATTTTGTTAAAGCTTCATGACTTGTACAGACCTGCACACTCAAGCCTGCCTTTAACTGAGCAGCAACATACAGCATGTGTGTAAGTGTGCATGTGTGTTTGCACACCTGTGTGCTGCTGGACTGTGTGTGGAGTGTGAGCTGATGTGCTTGTACTCTAATGTCGTCATGCACAAATCCACAGAACCACTGAGGGTTATTTTTGGAGCAATTGAACTGTTTTTTAAATGAAAATGGCAGCATGCCCAGTGGGTTAGTAATGGATCTGTCAAGGCATTTCATTATTATATGTAATGGAGCATTTCAGACAGGAAGTGGAAGTTTATTGAAGCGAAAGCGCCTCCTGCTGGCCACGCTGCTGACCTGCTGGACGCGTTAGAAATTAGAGATTAGAGTCAACTTTATTGTCATTGTGCAAAGTACATATACAGAGCCAATGAAAGTCAGTTAGGAAAAGTTTTGAGAATGACAAATATATATACAGTATACTATTACATTATTAAGGATTGATTACACAAGTTCTCAATGGGGTTAAGGTCTGGGGAGTTTCCTGGCCATGGACCTAAAATTTCAATGTTTTGTTCCCTGAGCCACTTAGTTGTCACTTTTGCCTCATGGCAAGGTGATCCATCATGCTGGAAAAGGCATCGTTCATCACCAAACTGTTCTTGGATCTCAGATCACTGTCTTGTCTCAATTAAAGTGTGTCATAGTAATAAAGTACGCACAGCGCCGCGTTATCACATTAAGTGTACATTCACATCAAATACTACACTGAGCCTTATCAGTAATCTCCAATCAACTTTGATTGGATTGCCATCTGACTCCACAGAACTCGATCAGGCCACTGAATATTTAGAGTCAACATTCCATTATACCTTAGATAATGTTGCTCCAGTTAAAAGAAAAAATATTAAAGATAAGAAACTCGCTCCCTGGTATAATGACCACACACGCACTTTAAAACAGACCGCTTGAAAATTAGGACGTAAAAGGCGTCAAACTAAATGATTGGTTTTTCAAATAGCATGGAAGGAGAGAATCCTGAATTATGAAAAAAGCTTTAAGTGCTGCTAGATCATTGTATCTCTCCACTCTTATAGAAAATAACAAAAATAATCCTAGATTTTTATTTAATACCGTAGCTAAATTAACTAGAAACAAGACCACTGCAGAAATCTCCACAACAACATACAGTAGTGAGGACTTCACGAACTTTTTCAATAACAAAATCGTAAATATTAGGCATAAAATTCAGGATTTGAAACCAGACAATTTAAGTGATAAAGATGATAAACTAACCACATTACATCAGAACCTAAAATACTTTACTCCCCTTAAAGAGAATGATCTAATTTCACTCATCTCTTCTTCAAAAACATCAACCTGTGAATTCGATCCTATACCGACACATTTTCTCAAGCAGATAGTACCAGCAATAACAGAACCCCTGTTGAAAATATTTAACTGTTCACTCAGCAGTGGATATGTTCCTAAATCCCTTAAATTAGCAGTTATTAAATTACTAATTAAGAAACCTGACCTTCACCCTTATCAGCTGTCAAATTATAGGCCGATATCAAACCTTTCCTTTATCTCTAAGATTCTGGAAAAGGTAGTAGCGCAGTAGCTATGTCCTAGGAATGTAAAATGTAGTAGGAATTAAGGGAACGGCCCTCTCAGATCCTATTTGACTGATCGTTATCAGTTCGTAGATTTAAATGGTGACTATTCTGCATGTTCTCAAGTAGAGTTTGGTGTTCCACGGGGTTCAGTTTTAGGCCCACTGCTTTTTTCTCTTTACATGCTTCCTCTGGGCAACATAAGGGCAACATAATTCGTAAGCATAGTACAGTATTAGTTTCCATTGTTATGCTGATGACACACAGTTATAAGTCTCAGCAAAACCAGTTAAGAAAAACCAGCTTAATAAAGTTGAGCAATGTGTGCAGGACATAAGAGATTGGATGTTAATTAACCTTCTTCTGCTTAATCCTGATAAGACAAATGTTCTAGTCATAGGACCACAAGCAACTAGAAGCAAGCTTTTCGATCACACTGTAACTTTAAATGGCCTTTCTGTTCCATCAAGTGCAACAGTGAAAGGCCTCAGTGTGATTATAGATTCCAGCCTTTCATTTAAAGCACATGTAGATAATATTACCAGGATAGCATTCTTTCACCTCAGAAA
>JAOTRS010000040.1:1544493-1559398 GCA_028565755.1 Dinotopterus cunningtoni | reverse complement strand
TTGCACCCTATTTGTCACACTTGACATCAGCTTTTGCACAAGAAATTATGTTTTTATAAAAAAAACAAAAAAAACCTTTAGTATATTTCACTCCTGACTTTGTGTAAATGTGCACTTCAGTTTGGCTTGAATGTTTCAGGGTCATTAGCTTAGGTCAACATAAGCATTTGAGCATGACATTTTTATAAAAGAAGATTAACTGAAACTTCCATAATTCTGGCAGGAATTTTAGTTGGAAAATATTCACAAACTATACTGAAGGTCAAAGAAATGAGGCTCTGTGTTAGCAGTGCTTTATGGACTGAACCGCCAACATAACAGTTCATTCATCAAGCTGGGTACAAACAGATTTATCTGTAAATCATTTATAGGATGTTTGCACAAGAAAGTTTGTATTTGTAAAAAATTCCATGATTTTGGAAAAAAAACTGTCACACGATGCGTCATGTACTGAATAATGTTGTGTACGCCAACATTGTGCCCTTGTGCTTTTCCAACATGGCATCGGGGAGGGCACATGAGCGATTTCTGGCTGACATTCACAGAGAAACTTGGCTTTGATTGAAATAAAAACATTTCCAATTGATGTTGTCCATGATCACTTACTGAGTACTGTATATATTTTTTCCCTCTGGCTTCGGGTCAACGAACTTTTATTTTATATCAAGTAATTAGTATACAGGTCATGTTTTTTAACTCCTGATTGTAGCCTTTCCAGTGCTTTTAAACTGTTTAATAATATATATTTTTATTTCTGTTGACGTGCATCAAATGACTTTAACTATTATTTCTCATTTTCCCCTGTGTGAGCATCTCCTTTAATGGAGTTTTTGGTGCGTCACTGAATGCAAACCATCTGTTCTGTTTCGCAAAAGACTAACTTTCCAAAACTTTCCAAACTCAAGCATAACATGTTAGTTTTACACAAACGTTTACACACAATTTTAGAAGTGGAAAACATTTCTCATTGTGAAAAACCTACCCTGCAATGGATGACCACAACATGCAGCGGGTCATTGGTCAGCCAGTTCTCCATGGCCTTACAGATGGTGCAGATCTTATCCAGAGGAGGAGCGTGAAGGTCCGGCCAACCCGTATCTAAAGTCTAAGCAAAATAACAGACATTATCGACTCAGGATGTGCTATTGCAGCTTTTGAGTTTTAAACCAATAAATTAAATAAATCAAAATATTGATATAAAAGCCTTGGATATTGCAGAACCTTGCAGAATATAAACTTATTGAACACCTTCTGACCAATCAGAATCCAGAATGCAATAAAGATGTTGTATAAAATGGTTTATTTTTTAGAAGTGTTTTGCACTTGAGTGTATGCACATCAGGCAGGGTGTTGGTTCTAGCCTTTGATGACTAACACTGTTACCAAACACGCAGCCAACACACTCCACCCACATACTCTTTCAGCCATTTCCAAACAGATCTATTTCCATTACCTTAGGGTTCATCCTAGTCAGGTCATGTTTCTTCTCTGACAGGTTGATCACCTGGAACAAAAACAGGAACATGAGCAAACCCCGGGGGGATTAAAACTTAAAAACAACTTGGCTCTTTAGAGGATCTTGAGATCATTTATCAGACTGAGCGTGCAGTAAAGCGCAATACCACAAGATACCACTAGGTCCTTTTCTTGTGAATTATTTTATTTCAGCGGTGCATAGTGTGCAGTGATTTTGTCTTTCAGGTCGTCTAAAGAGAGCTTTGTCTCTCACTACTGTCCTGAACGAGTCAAAACAAGACTACTGACAATGACATAAAAGAAAAGAGAGAGAAAGAGAGAAATGTGCTCATCACCAGACAGCAGACCGACACTGGAGAATTCAGGACTGAGTAAACAGCAATCATTCTCTCTAATACAGTAAGGATTAGTAAAGATCAAAGTGAATTAGTCAGCACATAAGCACAAGCCTCACCCCCTTGTTTTAAACTCAAAAATGTTTCCTCACTGCATCTAAATATACAAGAATCAAAATCCGTGCTTATGTGCTTAAAGCATTTAGATGTATGTCCTAAGAAAAAGGTCTAATGAGTCCAGATTAGTTGGTCAGGTCCAGGCTCAGCAATATTATGAGGCAATAAAATAAAGTCAGCTGCAGACCTGAATGTACTGAATGACAGGTTATTACATCTGATCAAACGGAATCTTTTTTGAAAAATAAGAAATGTTTGGACATGACAACTGTAACGAATGTCTTCATAGAACAGTCAGTTTTCAGTAAGTACAAATTTTCTAGAACATTGCTGAAACGTTTAGCTTGTTTGAATGTTGCAAATTTCTTTACATAAAATTTTGTAAAAGTTTCTCCAATGTTGCTGAAAATTAATTTGTAGAAATCCCAATTATCAAAAGTTCCGCCTAATGTTTCTAAATGTTTCTGGGACGTTAAAAGAGATTGTAGGCATGTGAACCTTAAAACAAAGATTTCTGCTACACAAACGTTTTCACTTAAACATTTCTACCTTATGCAATGTTTTATTTTTTGATGCAGTAAATGGACTGAGAAAAATGTTGACAAAACCTGCATAAGCATTTCTACAACATTTTTTGTTTGGAACGTTTTTACATAAGATTTATGAATATTTTTACAATACTCCTATAAGATTTTTAGTTTGTGTAAACGCTGCATAAACACCATGCATACATGTTTCTACAACTTTGTAGCAACACATTTAATGTTAGCAATACTACGCAATGTTTGCAGATACCATTGATAAATACTTCAACGGGTAAAAATTTTCAGCAACATTTTGAGGTAAACTATTACTAAAGTAGATGTTTTAAAACCTTGCAGGAATCCTGTTTATAAAATTGTACCCCTGTTTATGAATTTTGGTTCTATTTCACTAAGACAAACACTTTTCCTTGTGATTCCGTATCACTCAAAAGGACGTCCATGAACCCATCGTAATGAGCTCATTAATTGCTGTTGTCTCTACAGCCAGACTTTAAAAAGAGTCCTCTGTACAGACGTCCCTGCATGACGTTCACCAGACAAGCTGGAACCCATTCCTCCGAGGCCTATAATCCTGAGCCGCTTCTTCCAGCGGTCGTTTCTCCTCCGCTAACGGGTGTAAACACTCAGGCGTGCCTTACCAAATAGTTATCGGCGTGTTTCGACTTGAGCATGCGTGTGACATCCTTCAGATTATGCAGGTAGGTCTCTTCGGAGCAGGCCTGCGGGAAGGACACGGCGATGATGCGCTCGGTCACGTAGGTCAGGTCAAGTTCGTAGCCTTCCTCCATCTGTGTGGAGAGACACACAACTCCATGTTTATGACTGTAATGTATACAAGCAGTACAATTACATTTTATTGTTCACGTATGTTTGGCTTCGTCGTAAAACCTTGTACAATTCAGGCAAATCTATAAACTGAACACAACCGCAAAAAAAAAACATAAAAGGCAAGGCATTAAACGGTTAATGTTTTTTAACAATAAGCACAAAGCAAAACACAGAACTTCATCACTTTACAGCAGCTTTACATATTTGCACTTAAATACTTTAAGAAATAGTAGATGTTAATACGTTATATACTTTATAGCACCTCTTGGTAAAAGGTTTTCCTGAATTATAAACCTCAGGGAAGCTGATGATTATTGTGAGCTAGCATTACTGAACAGTTTTCTAAAAAGCTATCAGTATACACTAGAATTAAATACACTGAGAAACAGCAGTGAAAACACCAATAAAAAATGGTGTACTGAATAGCTTATGTGAATTTTATTTTTGTCATGTTGTATATGACTGGATGAGTTGAAACCAGGTTATATTATTATTATTATTATTATTATTATTATTATTATTATTATTATTTGTTTTCATTTTGTATTTATTTTTTATATCTGGAACTAATTGGAGGAAAGAAATAGAATTCCGATCAAGGAATTGAAAACGTGGACGTTGTGGACAATCGGCCCAAAGAATAATTCCAATGTCTCTTAGTTGGCTTCGTGTCATACACGAAAAAATTTATAGTGGTTGGTCATGTTGTTTCATACTAGCTGGAATGTAGAGAAACTCAGGCTAAAGTATTGACTTAAACCAATTGATGAATGTTAGGTATGCTATTGGTATGTTTTCCGTTTATTGCCTTTATATGATTTATAGTATCTAGCCAGCTTGAGCAGAGTTATATGTGCTGTATCTATATATAACTGTGCATTTGGGGTTTTTGGTTATGTCAGGTAGAACAAAAGTTATCATTATTTTAATAACATGTAAATTTTACCACATATGGGAATGATGTCGCAAAAATGTAGAACTGTCAAAATGATCACTCACTCACTCACTCACTCACTCATCTTCTACACCACTTTATCCTGTATTCAGGGTCACAGGGACCTGGAGCCTATCCCAGGAGACTTGGGGCACGAGGCAGGGTTCACCCTGGACAGGGTGCCAATCCATCACAGTGCACAAAATGATCATATGTTTTAGAAACAACCAAAAACAAACATAAAAACATTCAATCATTTGTATCTGTGCTATTTCTTGGCCTGTGTGACCCATTTTTACATTTTTTTTTTGCTCAGTGTTCTGGCTCTACCAGTCATTTGTTCTGTTTGGGTATCTCGACTTTTATTTTGAGGAAGTGGGAGAATGCGGAAGTAATTTAGTACACTCGGTCATGTTTATATAGTTGGATAAAATTAAATAAAATTCAGTTCATCACATTGCCTACCTTGTTCTACAAGAAGCTGCTGAATTGCAAAATTCCTCACTCAGAACTAAATTAGGCTGTACGACTAAGTTTAATTGAGTAAATTTACATTGTATTTGTTTTATATTTTTTATTACAGATCATAAACTAAATGAATTCAAAGAGCTTCTGATCCCTCATAACGCTGCCACATGTGGTGTCCAGCAGCAAGTTAAACCCCGAGCGCTTCCTGTGTTTCTACAGCGAGGCTTCCCCTCGGCAGGGCTTATCTGTTCCTGCTTATCCCACCACTGCAGTATCAACAGAGGGAAGAGATCCTGCTGTGACAGACTCATGGAGCTGTAGGTCCTGATCCTGTGTGTTGTCCTGCCCCATTCAGCTCAGGAGGTGCTTCATGCTTCATGGGTTCAGTCAGCGTAGCAGAACAACATGGACCATGTGAACTAGGGATGGGATGGGATTTGGAAAACAACTTCGAGGTCCAGAATCAATCTCAGACCTGTTTACGATAATCGTATGTTATTTCGTAATGAGTCACACGCTTCTGGAGTCATGGATTTAAAGTTGGGGCATTGGTTCTTGAGCAAGATTAAAGTATGAACATCTGAAGTATATTTAGTTCAAATGCTGACAGGGATTTGCCTTTCCTGTGTGGTTCATCTCGGACTTCCCCTGCTAGTTTTGTACTTTTTATTGTTTATATTTCACCCATTATGAAAAGTTAATATACAAACAGTATAGGTATGGCTGTTGAACAAATGATGCCTCTGTGTTTTTTTAGTGGAACACCAAAGGGGACATTTTCTGCTAATAAGCAATGAGCAAAAGTCTGTTACATTCTTTAATATTCTTCTCTTGGTTTGCTTTGTAACATTTTTACATCATTGATCACATAATATTTAAAATTAAGCAAAATAAACCATTATTGAAATGTTAGGGTTAATTTCCTAAAACTAAAAATATTGCAGTTTTTGGAAGTGTTGTTGGTCTTTTGGATGCTCCCAGCAAGGGGTTGCCACAGTGGACCATCCATTCCGCATGTACAAGCTTGGCACAGGGTTTACACAGGATGCCCTTCCTGACGCTATCCTCCCATTCTATCAGGCCTTGGGACTGGCATTGGCTGGGGTTTTGGGTACTGGCTAGGAATCGAACCCAGGACCTCCTCATGGCAGGCGAAACTCCTACCAATAAACCACCAGTGCTTAGTTTCTAGTAGTATAACATTGAATAAACAATTTGTAAACCTTAAAACCTCATATTTAGAAGAGATGAAACAACTGAGGTGGTATTTCACCGTATCATAACACCATAACATGTTTTTTTCTTTCTTTTTTTTTTGTGTAAAATATGGGACCTTTAAGTTTAGTGGAGATATTCATAATCATGGTTCTGCGATGTGTTGTATTCAGATTTTGCAAAACACCTCAATTTTACTCATGTAGACGCATTCGAAATGGGTTTTTTTAAAAGCAGTATTTGCCTTTAGGGGCATTTCTGACTGGTACACTGGAAATGTCATCCGGGGATCGTGAGTTGTCATCCCTAGCCATGAGACGGTAGCCAATCATGATTGTCTTTGATCTCACGCAGGTGGAAGAGGGTGGATGGTGCTTCCCCTGGAATGTGTTATATTGCCCCTAGTGGTGTGCATGCAGCGGTTCGAAAAATTAAGGTTGGAGGAGGGTCCTAAAAATATGGGTGGATACTGACAAGACAACTAATGTCACAAAGAAGAAAATTTATAAAAAAGAAAAAAAAAAACGTTTGCCTTTAAGCCTGGAACCAAAAGTCAAGGATAGCGGATGCTGGAGACTGTAGAAGGTGATAATTTAATGTGATGTAATATAAGACCTGGTCCTTTATGATATTGCAGTCCTAAAGCCACGATCCCAAAGACTTTTCGGGATTCATTTGAAGATAAATTTAAGTCCCATAACTGGTTTGTTTTTTAGGCGTGCCTCTTGGCAGATGCTATAATCCGAAAAACGCTGATTGTAAACTGCCCTTATATAACTTATATACCCTTATAGCTTTGAACACGATGTTGAAAGACTGCAGCCCCGCCCTGCGAACTCTTCTTCCATACATTCAGTCATAATATATTTCACAGACGACAATCTTTAACACCCTGACACGCGTTGTCGAGATGTCGCTGCTTTTGATGGCAAAAAAAAAAAAGTCCTTGTGAAGGCAGCTTGATTGTTTAACAGCTGGGAACCACAGCAATGAAATCTCTTTTGTAAAACTTTTTATGACGCTGTAAAGACATAATAGTCAGGCTGGATATTGAATGAAGTCTCCGAGCTTTAATCCTTCTGTCTGTTGCGTGAGGTCTCTGAGCTCAGAATCATGTGCCGAGTGAGAACTCTTATACACATCACTGATATCACGGCTTTCGTTCTTTTACTTCTTCTCGAAAGTTGCTGTAAAGGTTCTCCGAGGACTTGTTTTAGAAACGATTTGCTGCTTGAGTGTGTCGCTTAATGAAGTCTGACTCTACACTCCAAACACACACAAGAAAGAGAGCTGTAAATCTAAAAGTAGCAGTTGTGTGTGTGTGTGTGTTGTATGTGTTGTTTGTGCTTGGAGAATATGTGTGTGTGTGTGTGTGTGTGTGTGTGTGTGTTAGTGGTGTCTTTAATCAGAATGAAAGGGCGACTGTGTGAAAGAGGTCATCGCCAAGGTAAAGTAGTCCTCAGTAGAGTTGCCTAATTGGATATTAATGATGTAGTTCTGTCTGGAGATTAAGACTTAGGAGCGATTAAGACTGAACGGGCAATTTGCAAAAGTAATGACCCCCTGATATTCCAATGAAGCAGAAGTGAAGGTTAAAGAAATCGCTCTGGGATTTTCCCATGACACAAACAAACCTTTTCACCAGCTCTCTGAAAGTCCATTCGGGACCACGATAAGCTTTTTTTTTTTCCTCCACACACTACTTAATAGTAAACACACCATAACCATCAGTAGTAATACACTATAAGTAACAAGCAATCATCGTTCATCTTTGTTTGTAATCATTGTTAGCACAAAACACACACACACATGCATACACACATGGGTAGGAAACACCTCGGTGTTCAATGTGACCTTCTGACCTGAGCACTACTGAAGAGTTTAAGAACTGTTTTCTATAGATAACCTCAGCCCTCAGTAACACACACACACACACACACACACACACCATTTGGAAAGCAATGAATCTGCGTCCAGAGAGCTGATACTAAATTCAGACTCTAGTGATATTTAAAGTCTCGGGACACAAAGATGTGAATAACAGCGTGTTACAGTCATGGTGCAGAAGCAGACTCCATGTTTACACACAGGTTGTGTTTCACGTATTTAAGCATCTAAAAATCAGGAATGTGGAGATTTTTTTTTTTTTTTAAGGAAGTTTGTGCCGTTGCATGTTTTCGTTTCCACTCGCGGGATCATTACTATAATTTTTACTCTACCTGCACAAGTTTCAGCTTGTGTAAAGATGAAAAAGCTGGCCTTTCCTTTTCCTTGGCGATGCTTCTGCCTCTTGAATTCCCTCCAAAAACCTTTCTTTCATCATTTTAAGGATTCATTATACAAAAAAAAAAAAAAAAATGCTCAAAATGCTCAATTTCTCTCCTCAAAATAGTTTCTGTAGCCGTAATAATAATGTAGCTGTGATGTGATTATATTATTAGTGTGCATGTAAACACACTCACTTCTGTAAGCATGCGATTACTATTAAAGGTTCCATTAAGACAGGGGCAGCGTGCTCTTACAAGCCCACAAGGTGCAAAGACAAGTCTAAAAAAGTCTTGAGGTGGAGAGGGATCACTGCTTTTGACACCTGGACTTGTTCAAACAGGCGCCTCTAGAGCACATCCTGACACCTGAAGAGGAACGGTGGACGCGCCACGTCGCCACAACCCCACTCCAGAGCCGCTTTCCATGATGTATTCTACTCCGCTCGGCTTCACCGGATAATTAAATGCGCCTTGTCATATTAAATCAAGGTGACACATCTATAATCTTAAAGGTATTTCCACACGCGGATGAGTGGAAGCACGTCCAGTCAGGTTGATTTACACTCCAGTTATTTCATGCATCATGTATAAGGATTAAGTCCGGAATGTAAACGTGCTAAAGGCACATTTATGTACATTTAAAACGGAGCAAATCACTTCAGCGTGTCTGGGAGACGCTTTAAGTGCACATTAATACAAGTGTAAATATATTCATCTCATAAATTCTGTGGGTCGTGAATGCAAAACATATGAACGCAACCAAGCACGGAGTTAGAAAACTGAGCAACAAACCAAATTAGAAAAAAAAAAGATATTAAGTAAAAACTAATCTGAAAAAGTAATACCAATGCAGAATAAAGTAAGTAATAATCACAACAAATCAGAAAAACTAAATAAAACTGAAAGTGCCACAAAAATAAGAAAATGACATCAAGGGAAATCTTTAACACTCTGATCTTACATACTGTATTTGCACAAACACAGCTAGTTATGGATTTGTGTCGGTTCGAGAAAAGTGTGGCTCCAATGGGGTTTTGGGAGAAGCAATGACAGGGATAAAAACATTCAGATGTTTAAAATGTTCTAGTTATAAGGGATTTTTTTTTTCTTGCACAGTGAAATATGAACATGTTGGATTTCAGTCCAATAAATGAGAGAGATAAAAAAATCTAAATCGTTCAAATTTAATGAAGATGTAAATTAAATCATACATGTGTAACAAGATCATTTACATTTAAAACATCTGGTAGACACCCTTCTGCACAGAGATTTGCATTGGATCTTATTATACTGTACACCTGAGCAGGTGGGGGATAAGGGCCTCACTCAAGGGCCCAACAGCAGCAGCTTGGTGGTGCTGGGGTTTAAACCGGGTCTCTTCTAATCAGTAGTCCACTGCCTAAACCCCTGAGCTACCCCAGACCAGGTGACTGAGGTTTAAGAGGAATAATGCTGAAATAATTCAAAGCTTCTGCCTTGAAGGTGATTTCACTCCCTGTGCTTGTGATTTCTCAGAGGGCTGTAGTTACATCGTGAAGCAGAGTTGTTCCTAGGCCAGCTTGCTTAATTCGGCGGATGCAGTAAGGTGGAGAGAGTGAGAGATTTCAATTCAGTAATCATGCTTAGTGGCTTCACCCTACACCTGGATCAGCACACAGGAATCTGACGTCCTGAGGGCAGAGAGGGGAAAGCCCTAGGAGAAGTCAGACAAGCCACTGATTTACCAACCATCTGCTAATGCGTCGCGAGTATTTCAAAAGACCTGCACTCTTTTAAGGGGTAGGGCGTAGCACGTAGCGGTGATCGTAAACACAGCCGGGATGTTTATTCCGTAGACTTTAGCTGATGTGTGAGATTAAAATTTCCCTCAATATCAAGATTAGAAAAATGCACACTGAATACAATGGAATTCAAAGACTCTAACTTTTATATAGTGTTTCACGTGCGTATATGAATGGAGTCTGAATCAGTGGAGTAAATCCCAACTAAATTACTGCAAATCCTCTGATTCACAGTGATCTGTGTCAACAGTTACAGTAAACCTTGCAGATTTCTGTGAAACCCGGGAAATGGCGGCTTCGGGCAGATATATGATCTGTTATCACCCACGCACAGCTGCTCAAATTGAAAGAGAGGACGGCTCAGCTACGTCCTCGGTAACTCTGCTCAGATGTGAGAGTGGTTGAAAAAGCGCATTCATGCAACATAGGTGGTCGATCTTGGTGTGGTATTTGTGTAGGGTTCCCATGGAAGCTAAATCCAAGATCTTTACATGTTTGTTATCAAGCAAAAGATGATGGATGGCGTGCGGGATAGCAAAAGTAAAACCTATGGGAATTAAAGCGAACTGCTTTTGAGTTTGAATCCCAGGACCGGCTGATGTCTATTGATGGCACCTTGGGCAAGAATTTTAATACTTAATAGCTTAGCATGTACGCTGTATTAGATTTTGGCTCAGTTGTGGTTAGTTATGTTCCTGAGATCCTGGTTCCATGTGCAGACTGGTTTAAGTTTCTACACTAACAATTTCATGGCAGATTTTTTAGTTTTAGGTGTTTTCAATTTTGTTTTAAGTGAGAAAAAAATTCCTTTGCACCAAGCCCTTTATCTGTCTCCACAACATTGATGCATCTATTAATACTGAAAGCTTTAAATAGGCTAATAATAAATTGTTACAAATTATGTGCGAAAGCCACAGTATATAGCAAATTATATCGTAGCTAAGGACAGGAATCACCGATACAATATCATCACGATACCTAGGTGCCAATTCAATTTGTAAGTATCATAATTTCATAAATACTCAATTCGATATTGCATTTCTTTTTTCAGATTTTGTTACAATTCTAAACAAACTTTGCAAATAATTTTCCCCTACCACACAGGATGCTGTACTGTGTCAATAGTTTAGAGCAAGCTATCTCCGGGATTATTGAGGAACAGCAACATTGTAGCACCTCAAATGCAACCATATACATACTGTATATAAATGAAAAATGAATAAAAAAACAAAACAATTGATTTCATCCAAAAAAGAATCTTGGTTTTGCTTATTACCCTTTTGACTACGGACTTTAGTCTGCATCTGTGATGTGGTGGATTGACCTCCTGACCATGTCACTGCAGTTGTCAACAATGCTAACCATAGTGATAAGCCACTGAGGATGACATCACCCAGAGATAAACTGCTTAGCTCTGGTGAAATAACAGTCCATTCCACATTCGAAAGCAGACTGTGTCTCATTGGGTTAATTATTATAATTAAGTGGTATTTAGTACTTCCTGTTGGTTACTTTCTCTCTCTCTCTCGCTCTATCTGTCTCTCGATCTGATCTCGATCTTCACATTCATGGGATTTCATGAACTTGCGATTTACTCTGCATAATGCTGTTTTGGAGATTTTGCTTGGCCCGCGTTCAGAAATACAATGAGCCAAGATTCTTTTGGGGGTCTTTATGGTCACATTAGAGCTGACATTTGTGTCTTTTGAGACAGAGGGAGCTGCCTTCCATTACAAGAAAGAAAAATAACCACAGATTTATAAAAGCCCCACAACCCCAAAGCATGAAACCTGACACCTAGAGTAGGTCACATAGACCTGTCTTGAAGCTGACAGAAAAAATATGGCCAGACATGATGGGAAGTTGGCTTCAGAAATGCAGTAATGAATAGTTTCGTTTTTTGCAACAAGCTCATTAGAAAGATAAAAGGTATCACAAAAATCCCAGAGACTGTGGCTTCTGGACGGGGATATCTTTTCGGGAAGCATGGAGGACCTCCAGCCGTTGAGGATCACTCTATGTCAGCGTTGTGCCAAACAACAGAGCATGATTAATGACGCTCAGGGCCGTGTTGAACCCCAGGCAACAGCAGGAATACCGTAAAATGCAGCAGGAAGTCGGGCTCGGTGAGGGGAGAGAGGAGGCCATTAGATAGGAATGTGACCTGGCTCAAAGAGTTGGAGGCAGAGCCGTCTGTGATGACCATGGATCAGAAACTGAGAAATGTTGAGAGAACTTTTCCACACGTCCCCATAACATGATCACTAAAGGCATGTCAATCAATCTAAGAAAAAAATGGAGAGTTGGATGTTTCTTGGCTTTTCTGGGCAGGTTCCTTTTGGAGCCCTGTCTGAAAGACAAACATTGGAGCAGGGTTCTACACTCTCAGAAATAAATAAATGCTAGAGCCAGTCATTGTTTAAAGTGGTTAGTTACATTAGAACCTTCATTTTTGCTCCAAAATTTAATCAGTTCAACCATTTTATTCATGCACTCTCTTTTCCCTCTTAATTTTTGGAAAGTACTATAAAACCATGAATAACTGTCATGCCACAGCGGTGTAATGGCTTCTGCTCTAGCTAGCTAACATTATACAAAACATTATGCATATACATTAATACTAAACGACTGTGTTAAGCAGCATGGTGGCTTAGGGGTTAGCACAGTCGCCTCAAGCCTGCAGGGTTAGAGGTTCACGTCTGGTCTGTGTGTAGAGTTTGAATGCTCTCCCTGTGTTTGGTGAGTTTTCTCCATGCTTATCTGATTTCAGTAAAATGTCCAGGATAGTGTGTTGTATCTTGATTGGTGTTTCCAGGCTTCCTGTTGTGTATAACTGGATGTGTGAGTATGGGGCAGGGGTAGATGTTGCACCCTGGATAAGCTGCTGGACTCAAGCAGCACTCAACCCTCACCTGCTCAGATGTATATTTAGATAACTGTATGTCACTCTGGATAAAGGCATCTGCCGTAAATGTAAATAAATATGTTTGTGCCCTATGATAGGTTGGTGTACCCCACCTTGGTGTGCTCTAAGTTCCCTGAGATAGACTCCTGTGAGTGGTAGATAGTTGATGAATGACTGTGTTGACATGACACAATGACCAAAGCAATAAACTTGGTACAACCTATCTCATTCTCACAAAAAATAAAGAGTTAACATGGATGCGGTAAAGCGGTACCATGTTTTTAGGTAGTTCAAAAGGCAATATGATTAAAAAAGAAGATGCAAAAGTCTTTAAACAGTCGAGTGATAGTGGTAGATCTTGGGTAATATACGTCAGCTCAGGTCTACAAAAGATTTGAGTAAAAATATGATGTTATTCAGCAAACACTTGCGACAGAATGACAATATTACTGGGCTTGCTTTTAATTATAGTGTCAATTCTGCCGTGGTCTTCTTTCTTCTTACCTAGCAAAGTGACAATGATGCCTTCTGATTGCCTCCATCAGAGACTCAGTCTAATGTGAGTTTTTTTTTTCTTTTGGTATGGTTGCAAAAAAATAATCATATACTGTATGTAATGGTTATTTCAGAGGAGGGGCATGGGGGTGGACAGGCTTGTTGTTAGACTGGCACTGACATTGCCGCCTTGCCAGAACCACCAGTGCTTGGGGTGGTTTACCATTTTATCCTTTTTTTTTTTTTTTACTGAATCTCATTGCTAAACAAAATACTGGAATCTGGTAGAAAGCATCCAGGGAGGAGTGAGAAGCTATTTTAGCTGTGTTTGTTTGGTTCTTCTGGAACTTTAACCTGTACTTGTGTTGCCTCCTAGATTGAATGTTCTGGCTCGAAAAATAAATAAATAAATAAAAAAAATCTGCCGGAAACAATATAGAGCATGCTGACTGGACAGAGGATCCTGTGGGCTGCGTAACGGCCTCTAAACCAGCTCAAAATTACAGCACGACTCCCAAAAGCCCAAAGAATGCGGTTTAAAATGATGACGTTTTCTACCATATTTTCCATTTTTCCCCCACTGCCTTTCCTCTTAAACTATATCTATTGCTTTCAGGATTTATGTTTTCCTCTTGTTTGTGTGCTTTATGAACCTGACACTTTGCTTTCGACATTTTAGAAACTCCATGCTTGCGACTGCCACTTTGTGGTCCAGTAGTCCCCGATGGTGCCTGTAATGGTTCACACATGTTGGCCGTATGGCTGCTCTGCATAGATAGGACATGGTACAAAGGCCTGGGAAAGCCCAGCCAGCTTCTATATCGCTCTCAGCCATGGATTTTGTCTCAGCCATCAGATCTTTCCACCTGGGCTTAAATACGCTAACAGATGTATTTTCTAAAGAGAAAACAGGGATAGCACCAAGGCCAGCAGCTAGCTAATTTTAGCCATGATATGCCTTTACTCTTCACTTTTAAGGGAAAGGAATAAAAGGTTCAGTTGATGGCAGTGTCTTATTCTCTGTTAACAAATGGTTTAAAGTAGACTGAGAGTAGCCACGATGCTTGAGAGCAGCCATGGTGATGTGATGTCCCTGCTGAACTCGGCCGAACTTGTAGTTGCAAAGACTGCCCTGAGTTTATGAGTTACAACGTCTTATCAGGTGGCACAGTGGCCTAGTAGTTGGCACTATCCCCTCGCTCCTTCAGTGTTCAGGGGGTTCAAATCTTGATCTTGAAGTGTGCATGTTTTCCCCATACTTGGTGAGTTTCCTCCAGGTACTCTAGTTACCTAACACAGTTCAAAAACATGAGGTCTATGTGGGTGTATTGCTCCTAGTATATAAGTGTGTGTGTGCTTGTGCCTTGTGATCTGTTGGTATCCCATCCAGGGTATACACTGCCTTGTGCCTTAAGTTCCAGGCCCAAAATGACCCTATCCAAATAAGAGTTATAGATAATGATGGATGGATGGATGGATGGATGAATGGAACGTCTATATGAACAAATAATAATTTACTTAACAATGCTTCCATTAAAA
>JAOTRS010000040.1:1486783-1508140 GCA_028565755.1 Dinotopterus cunningtoni | reverse complement strand
ATAATAATAATAATAATAATAATAACAATTTTCCAAAAAGGTAACATAAACAATCTATTTATTTATTTTTATTTCACATTATTATTATTATTATTATTATTATTATTATTATTATAGTAGTAGTAGTAGTGTTATTATTAGTAGTAAGTGAAATATTATCAGTATCCTCCATTTTGCTTTTAAACCTGATAACGGTGCTGCTGGTCTAAAGAATTGCAGCGCTATACCACTCCCGAACAGCAGGTGGCGGTGGAGGTTTTCCAGAGCTGTAGTGTAGAAGAAGCCGCACTCTCTAGTTGCTATCAGACTTCCGCCTCGGTATTATAATCAATAAATCTTAATCCATGCACCACTTTCGGGATATCGGTATTGTTTAAGGATCTGCGCTCCCCCGCGTTTCCGGTTGCGCTCGAGGCTTGGCGCTGAGGTCGCCATGGCAGCTCACGCGAGCGAACTGGAGCTGGCGAAGAAGAACCTAACGGACGCCATCGGAGACAATATAAAGCAGTGAGCTCCCACACATACACACACAGACAGACAGACGGGGCCGGGGTGGGTTAATACACTCCCACTGTGTATATCATTAATACATATAAAGAGATGTGTCTGTGTCACATGAGCTAGCTCAGGAGCAGGTTTAGCCACGTTAGCTGGCTAATATAAACAACCAACACACAAGTTTCATAATGAATTTAAATGTATTTCAGTAATCACACACACACTGTGTGTGTGTGTGTGTGTGTGTGTGTGTGTGTGTGATGCTGTGGAGATAACTCTGAACTGTAGTGTTATTTACATCAAATCTAATGCACCACTTGTACCCTGTACTCATGTTCATTTATGTGTGTGTGTGTGTGTGTGTGTGTGTGTGTTAGTTACTGGGCAAATCTGAAGCTGTGGTTTAAACAGAAGATCAGTAAAGAGGAGTTTGATGTTGAAGCTCGCCGCCTCCTGGGACACGATAACGGTGAGGGTCTCTAACATCTCTCACACACACACACACACACACACACACAGACACACTGTCTGTCTGTCTGTCTGTCTGTGAGTGTGTGTATGAGACAGTGCATCACCCTCTGGCTTTGGTCAAGATAATAAAGTATGATTTACTCACACACACACACACACACACACACACACGTCAGGTCACCAACAAAGCAGGAGTGTGTGTAAAGTAAGAAATAAAACACCTCTCTCTCTCATATAACTGAGAGAGGTAGAGATAGATATTAAGAGAGACTGACAGGCTGAGAGATGGAGAGACAGACTGAGAGATGGAGAGACAGACTGAGAGATGGAGAGACAGACTGAGAGATGGAGAGACAGACTGAGAGATGGAGATAGACAGATTAAGAGAGAGATAACTGAGGGAAGAAGAGAGAGAGAGAATTGGACAGATGTTGTGAGTTGGAGATAGATAGAGAGAAAGATATTGACAGACAGATAGACTGAGACAAAAAGAGATAAATATAGACTCATAGAAAGATATTTGGAGATGGAGAGATATTGAGAGACAGATAGACAAGAGATAGATGTTAGACTGATATCGGGGGATGTAGAAAGAGACTGAGGGATGTTGAGAGACATACAGAGATGGACTGAGAGATGGAGAGAAAATTAGATAGATATTGAGAGATGGAAAGATGGATGGGTAGACAGACAGACTTTCCTTTGGTCTCTAGCAATTCCAGAGACCACACAGCGTAAACTCATCCATCCTGAAAACGTCGCAAAAAAATCTCACAGTTTGACCTCTGACACTGGAGACTCCTTCCGCAGGAGAGAGGTCACCTGACCGAAGACATCATCACTCCAGAGAATACATTGTATATTTTCACTAAAGAAGGGTCACTTTAAAGGAAATAACGCAGATTTTTAAAGTGAAAACACCCTAAAAGTCCAGAAGAAACTCGTGCGCTGCTTTTCTGGAAGATAAATCTTCTGACTCATCAGTTTAGAATTCAGTGAGATTTTGTTCCTTACATTTCAGACATTTTTATGACATTTCTTCCTTTTGCAGTTCACGTCCACAATGACTTCCTGCTGGCCATCCTCACACGCTGCCAGATCATTGTATCTGCACCAGGTACTTTTACATTTGCACCTATAAAGTAAATATTTAGAGACCTTTCAATCAGCCTTGTGTTTAGTAATGAAGGGAGTCGGTCAGTGAGTAAACTAAGGGACGATCGCTCAATAATCGTCACGACAACCGGGTGTCAAAGTACATTGTCCTTGTAGTATTGACTGTGTACACATAATCCTCACCCTTTGTGGCAAGCTTTGCAAGTCACGCTCTTCACGTAAAGCTTTTCCTTCATTTGTGCTTCGCTCGTGTCATTGTTGTTTTTGTTTTTTTTCCCCAGATGCAGCCTTTTTTTGGGGGGGAGGAGATTTGTACAATATATATATTGTTTTTTAAACTCGCACACGTTTCTCTGACTTTTGTACAAATAGATTTAGCAGCAGTTTCTCATGTCAGTTTCTTACATATAAAGCATTGAAAATTCATGTATCACCCTGCTGACTTGACAATCGATTTTAAAAAATAAATTTTCTTTTATTTGTATGTTTTTGCATTTCAGGTAGTAAAATGTTGCAGTTCCTCTGTAATCCTACAGGTGGTGCACTAAACTATTACACATTGGCAGGCAGCGCAGTAGTGATGGAGCGTTCTTGAAAGATTCGTTCAAGAACGAATCTTAATAAGTGTGACTCGAGTTGTCTCGGGGAATGATTCGTTCATCGTAGGTTCTGTATAGGAATTAGGTCATCTGTTTCGGGTCTTCGGGTTTTACGAGTGGTTTGTTCATCAAGTTCATTTTCGGGTTTTTTTAAATCGTCACGTGACCGCCCTATAACGAACGACTCGAGAGATGAACTAATCAATTCGGTTAAGCGTGAGGCTGTGATAAACGAGCTACTCAAACCCGGGAATGATCAGACAAGAGGTGAGGTGTGCTAATCATAGACTAAATACCCCGGTAAATAATGAGTTCATATTTTTCTTTTTCTTATAACATTACATTTTTGTCTTGTCCGTTGTGCGATCAACGTTTGCGTAAAAAGTAGTAGATGTTTTGGGAAGTAATGCGTAACATTTTAATTACATTTTGCTAAAATGAGCAAAATGACTCAAAAAAGATTCGACCAGTTTTCTGAACGAGACTCAAAGATCCGAGTCACTAAAAATGATCCGCGCTTCCCATGGTGAACAAAATCTAAAAAAAAAAAACTCTTGTGAGAAATTTCTCATACTTGCATCGATACAAATTGAATCGGCACCTGGGTTTCATGATGATATCGTTTATTTCAATCCCATGAGGTGTTTTAGTAACTCATAGTGATTAACATCGATTAAAACGCTCAGGAAATTGTTTACCGTACTCGATAGTGCTTTAGTGTCTGCTTAAGGTGAAAAAGTATGTGTCAGTTTTGCTCCTGTTCCTTTATATATGTTTCTTCTTCTTCTACTTCAGCAGAGGGTCCCAGCTCACTGCAGTGGTCCGTCGGTCCTCCCTCGAAGCCCGCCAAGCTGAAAGGCAAAAAGAAATTTTCCTCCGTGCGACAGAAATTCGACGTAAGCTAACTTTCCTGACACCCCCCCCACCTCTTCTTTTTCCCTTTCCATTAACGTCGTGTCCTCACATGACGTTTTCATGTCTGTCCAGCATCGCTTTCAGCCCCAGAACCCGCTGAGCGGAGCGCAGACATTTAGCCCCCGCGAGCCCGGAGCCGAGGAGGACGAGATGAAGCTCAGCGCTCACACCCTCCTACTGCCGACTCGGGGGCAACTGGAAGCCCGGATGATGGTCACCGCCTTCGAGATGGGCCTGGACAACGTCACAGAGGATGCCGTGAGCACTATCGTGTGCGCTCTAGAGGTGTGTGTGCGTGCGTGCGTGTGTGCGCGGTTTTCTTGTTTGAAACAAGCATGCGGCATTGTTTTTGTCTTCCCCGTCGGTCAGGTGCATCTGAAAGACCTCATCACGGCGGTGGTGTCGCGGAGAAAAGCCTACCGCCTGAGAGACGGACACTTCCGGTACGCCTTCGGCAACGACGTCGCCCCGCAGCCGTACCTCAAGAACAGCCTGGCCGCGTACCACACCGTCACAGAGTAGTGAGTCTCACATCACATGTTGCATCCTGCAGCCAGAGATATTTTACACCTACATTTTCTGTTTTAAGAGTGAGAGCTGTGTAGTCCTGAGTAATAAATACTACAGGTAGTTCCCGATTCGAGTTACAAACAGATCGCAGTTCTACTTCCGGTTCAATCGCAGAAGTACTGTAGCTCACATGTGCTTTACAAAACATTTTACACTGCAGTGCACCAGATACCAATATTTACTTAAGAACAAATCTGACTTACGAACGTGCTCCCAGATTACAGATCAGAGACTACCTGTACTTATTTTCGTTGTCATGGTTACATATCTTTGTACATAAAGTTAACACCCGTGTGTCTGCTTTTCCCCCCGCAGCCCCCCTCCTAGTGCCTCGCTGCAGGCAGCTCCGCCCCCTCAGGTGTCTCCTGATGATGCAGAACAGCAGGCTGCTTTCCTATTGGCCTGCTCTGGCACCAGCGCCCCCGCCCCTCTGCCTCCCATCAGCTTGTTCGATCTCCTTGAGGCGCTACAGGTGACCACCTTTTACAGACATTCACCCGATATTTCATGCTGATAAAATTCACACTGTGTTTTATTTCATAACTTTACAACAGCGCAGTCGAATGCTCGATTCTGATTGGTCAGAAGTCGTTCATGGTTTTCGTACAGTATAACAGCACAGGAACTTCTGGCTATAACGTGAAGATATGTTACTGTTTCTACAGAAAAAGCTTCATGTCATCTGAGACTAATAGCATGTCTAATAAAACCATATAATGACCTAGATCAGACGCTTATAAACACGTGATCCAATCTGAGAGACAAAATCGAGGCTGATGAGGGAAGAATGTTTAACATAACTGGTTTATAACTTTGATGTAGTTGTATAACAAGTTGTAAATTGTCTTTTGGATGTTCCATGATATTAAATCCAATTTCTTAACATGATGTTTCATACAGCAATAAAAATAAACATCATAATTGTTGATGAGCACGCTAAAAAAAAAAAGACCGCATAGAGTATATTACGGGAAAGTATTTGTTCAATGACACAAGTGAATTTATTATTCTCACTCTCATGTATTTCCTCGTTAAATCTCACACAATATTGTTGTCTGTCTTCTTGTCTCCCTGAAAAAGCTGATTGAAATTTTCCAAAAACTAAATCAGTCAGCTTTAAAAGCACTCTCCGCTAGAAAAACACCATCTTCGATGGTTAACATTTTCACACAAAAATCAGAGATCGAGAATAATGTTTTATGTACTGTGCTGTGAAAAAGAATTTGCCCCTTCCTGATTTTTTTTTTTTTAGTCACTTGAATGGTGCAGATCATCAAACACATTGTAATATTACACAAAGATAACCCGGGTACATACTCAATGCAGTTTATAAATGATTATTTCGTTTATTCAGGGGAAAGAAGCTGTCCAAACCTGTCTGGGCATATGTGAAAAAGTAATTGCCTCCTAAACATAATAACTGGTTGTTCCACCCTTGGCAGCAACAACTTCAATCAGGTGTTTGCCATAACTGGCAGTGAGACTTTCACATCGCTGTGGAGGAATTTTGGCCCGCTCTTCATTGCAGAATCGTTTTAATTCAGCCACACTGGAGGGATTTTAATAATTTCACAGCATCTCAATCGGATTAAAGTCCTGACGTTGACAACTAGGCCACTCCAAAACCTTAATTTATTTCTTTATTTTTTTTTTTAATTAAATGAAATCGTTTAAAAACTACATTTTGTCTTTACTCAGGTTATATTTGTGAGTGTGTATATATACAGTACAGTTTGTTTTCTTCGGTCCTAGGTGCTCACCTGACTAGCGACTTGACCTTGTATGACAAGTCACTTTGTTATTAGTAAACTGAAACAGAGGCCCTTCAGCAGATCGTGCTATCTATCTATTCAGGTTTGTTCCAGGTTGTTTTAAACACCAGCCTCGTCTCTGTAGGATGGCTAAACAAACTGTGCATGGGTTGGGTTTATTTGCTTAATAATGACCTCTTGCAAATTTCAGGTGGATTTCCTTTCCACTTAAAGCTCCGCTGGGGGAAAACGTCGACGTGTAAGATGGAAAATGGCTGGCTGTTGAATATACACACGGCTGTCGTGAATTTAACCCAAACTGTTTGTGTGTGTGTGTGTGTGTGTGTGTGTCGTGGTCAGGTGCACCGCAGCGTGATGCCGTCTCACACCGTGTACGCTCTGAACGTGGAGCGCATCCTCGCCCGCCTCTGGCACCCGAGTCACGAGGAGCTCGAGCAGGACAACATCCACAGGCAGCGGCTGGCCGCCAAGGAGGGTCTGTCACTCTGCTGAGGCGCCATCTCGAGAAGCGTACACGATCGTCAGTGCTCGGACAATACAGTTCACTTCAAATGAAAACAATTATATCTCTTGTTACTCACGGACCAGGTGTGGTTTTACATAGCTAGTCTGTGCTAACGTTTTGAACAAAATTATGATAGCGTGGTCTTTGTGGTGGTGTTTTGCATTTTTGTAAATATTTGTTTATGAAGTAATGTTTTGTTTTTTTTACATTGTAATGGTTTATAAATACAGGAAATACTGTAAAACCTGTCTCGTGTTCATTCCTGTAACGTGAAGGTGAGATTCACTTCCATTTGAGGGAAAGAGCCGACCTGATCCACAACTTCTTGATATGGATAATGATTGACAGGGGAGAGACACCTAAAAAGCATGGTCAGAGTTTTGTCTCTTGGCCTCCGCTCAGTGATTGACATAAATACCACAGATCATCTGAAAGATTGACCCTTGTTCAAAACCTAAACACGTCCAACACTGTCCCGATCTTATTAAATGAGTACATTTTATCCATTTTTAAAAAGTTTCTATTTATTTAAGTTGCACTGAAACAGTTGCTTGTGTGCATGGAGCATCACCAGATCACTGTACAAGAAAAAACAAACAAACAAACATCATGTTCAGGTGATTTGACAGTATAAAATATGTTTACACATTTTGTTTCTTATTACAATGTAGGACAAAGATTGTAGAAAACTTAAAACAGTGCAAAACTGTATATTAGTAAAAGGATAAGTAGAGAGGGAGGAGGAAAAAAAACATGACAGCATGTGTTAATATAAAATCCATTCATTTATAATTAGTAAGTGCTTTATAGAGGTCAAGTGGATCTGGAGTCCTGTATCCTGGGGAAACCAGGCCTGAGGTGGGAACATTCCCCGCGCACACACACACATTTACATACATACACTATATACATACACCTGCAGCAAGTTAAGAGTCACCTGCATATTTTGTATTCATTTTTTTATTTGTGAGGAAACCAGAGCTCGGTGGTAGAGATTACCCCCCCTTTTGTGAAAAAAGTCTTACACAAACAACTTCCTTTAGACAGTGGAAGACAGGTGATTTTTTTTTTTTTTAAAACAAGCAAACAAAATAAATCTATATATTACGGTTCAGTCTGCTTAAAGGGGCTGTATGTGATTTTTAGTCTGAAGGAAGACACTGTGGAGAAACTACAGTATGAGTGTGGAGTAAGGTGCATTTTAAAAAAGACAAAAAAAAAAAAGTAAGCTCCAATCCAGCATGGGGTGGAAGTCATTTCCGGGCCAGAAAACAAACAAACAAACAAACAAAAACAAACCATCATGTAAACCGAGGCCTGAATGGAAATGGAACTGACCTGGCAGTTTCGTTTTTTGTCCTGTGATTCAAAGTCTCTTTGAAGTTTTTGAATTTGTTCCAAAAACAACACATGTAAGAGTAACGGACGGCGCGCGCGCACCATTTAAAACTCTTTGACAGTCTGCAGCTGCTGGCTGAGGAGCTTACAGCCGCTCTTGATGTGATCCAGGAGCTGGTGCCTGAGCTGCGTGACCTGGTCCCGGAGGGAGTCCGCGGCGCCGCGCAGCTCTCCGTTCTCCCCCGTTAACCGGCTCACCCTCTCCTCGAGCCGCGCGAGCCGCTCCAGCTTCCGCTTCCGGCACTTGGAGGCGGCCACGCGGTTCCTCATGCGCTTCCTCTCGGCTTTGATCCGCTCCTGGTCCTCCATGTCGATGGGCGACAGCGGCGGCGTCTCCGGCACTTGCTGCGGCTCGTCCTTGAGCGCCGGCGCGCAGCAGCCGAACTGCGGGGGCGCGCACGCGTACGCGTCCCAGGCGTGCTGCTCGGCGTGGAAGTCGTGCGGCGGCCCCGCGGCCACGACAGGTGGGACGTCGCCGGACATCCGCTGGTGGCACTGATGGAACTCGGACACGGGGAACGCGTCCTGCTCGTCGTCCGCTGCGGCGTGCTTGGGAGCCTGGAAGGCGCGCGCTGGGCTGGTGGGGGACGCGCCGTTGCACGACTGGATGAGGAGCCGCTCGAGCTCGGGAGACGTGAGCTTGAGTAGGTGCAGGTCGGGGGACGTGAGCGTGAGCGCGTCGTGCGCCGCGTGCGCGTCCGTGAGGTTCAGGCTCAGGTTGCGCGTCAAGGTCTCGAACCCGATCCCTCCTCCACCACCTCCACCACCACCACCTCCAGCCTCGGGGTGATGAGGATGAGCATGAGGATGGTTCAAAACACCATCCAGAGCTTCATTATAAAACAAACCATCCATTTTTAAGGACAGAAGAAAAAAAAAAGTTTCGTGGAGAGGAAAGGAGAGGTGCGATGTGATGTAATGTGTAAGTGCGAGCAAAACCGAAAAAACAAAAAACCAACAACCTAAAAGTGCCACCAGGAAGAAGTTTTTTCCCAAGAAAGTTCCCAGCGAACAGGATCCTGAAACATCTTCTCACTTCCAGCGTGGAAACAAAGTTTCTCTGCAGTAGGTTGTTGAGGATTTCTTTTTTTTTTTCTCTCTCTCTTCTTTCCCTCCTTCTCTTCGAGTCACGGCGCACTGAAAATAAAGATGATGTCATGTCAAACAGCACTCACTGGTCCGCACGAGCGCGGTGGGCGGGGCTCCAAACCAGCCAAACACCCCCCACCCCTATATCTCCCTCCCTCCCCTGTGTGCACCGCAATGCTTCATGGGATTAGGTCATGCGCTTATTCATTGAGCGGTGCACCTTGGGATTACGTATTGCACTGGAGGATCTGATTACCACCAGAGTTGAAGATGCACTTCAGGAAGAAGAGCTTGTTTCTTTCTTAAGAAAGAAAGAGTAATAATAACAATGATAATAAAAAAGAAAGCTGTAGAGTGCTAGAAATTAGATGGAAATAAAGTTGTACTGTAAAAAAATTCCATGTGTAATAATGCAGTAGTTATAATAACAATAATAATGCAGTAATGAGAGAGGAGCACCACACTGACACTGAGACAGAGAGTGTACCAAGTGCACATTTAGGCAAGATTTCATTTGTACTTTTTTTTTTTCTTTTCCTTCTGCTCCTCGAACCCGCCGTGTGCATGGCACGAAACTCTCCAGCAGTTGCCCCGGCTGCAGGTCAACAAACACGTGGAGTTATTTGGCACACCGAGTCGAGATCTCAGCTTGAAACATTTTAGCGAGGCCAACTCCTCTCACTCATGGATTTTCTGATGATCACATCGGTGAGATGTGCTCACCGCTGCGGGGAGTCCGACCAGAAGCTCGGGTTAACACTTCTACCGGAGAAGTTTCACACCGTCTGATGTGTTTCCTCTGGGACCTCGGGTTTTGTCCTAAATCTAAAATCTGTGTTGACAAATCTGAATTGCTTGTAGGTGTGAAGGCGTGTGTGAAACAGCCTGTTTGCTCAGTTTTTCCCAGGATACACTCCAGATCGGCTGCAACCTTGAGGATGAATGAGCAATAAATGACGAATGTAATCACATAAAAATGAAGTGTATAGCTGCGTTTCTTTATAAGTTTCTAATGGCCTGAACATCGACATATAAACTAAAAAGAAAGAAAATAAACCATGATGTTCTGTGAAAAGTTCAATTCAATTAAAATTTTATTAAACAGTGATCATTGTCACAAAGCAGACACAGAAGTGTATGAACGTGTACAGAAAGATTTCACAATGAAATCACAAATGAAAATAAAGCAATATATCATGTTTTTAACAAAATCATAAAAACATTAATAAACAAACATGCTTTACATGTGAAATTAAAAATTGCATGTAAAATAAAATTGTCTAGTGTAGTCGTTAGCACTGTCACCTTGCACCTCAAGGATCTAGGTTCGATTCCCGTCTCTGTGTGCATGGAGTTTGCATGTTCTCCCCGTGCTTGGTGGGTTTCCTTCGGGTACTCCGGTTTCCTCCCACAGTCCAGAGACATGCAGATTAGGCTAATTGGCGTTCCCAAATAGTAGTGTGTAAATGAGTGTGTGTGTGTGTGTGTGCTCTGTGATGGATTGGCCCCCTCCTCCAGGGTGTACCCCGCCTCGTGCCCTAAATCTCCTGGAATAGACTCCAGGCCCACCGCGACCCTAAATACAGAATAAAGCGGTATAGACGATGAGTAAGTAAAAAAATTACTGAGTCACATTGGGTGGGGGGAGAGGATGGGGAATTTAATCACGTGAATACTCACGCATTAGAATAAACAAATACAGAGCAAAAATCACTTGGAAATACGTTTCCCCACACGGTGGCATGTTAAAATTACAAATCACGTATGTAGGTGTAAGCAAACCGTGTGAAAATCACACGTGGATGATAGTTAATGGTTCATTTTATACAATTACATGAAATGAGAAATGATTCATATATACAATCAAAGCATAATATATATTTTTAAAAATCACATGCAAATATAAATCAAAAGTAATGTGAAAGTTAAATCACATGCAGTGTGTGTGGGAAATATGTAAAGTGTTAAGACCCTGATTGTAGAACTGATGTGATTTCCATGTAAAGGCTGCCAATTCCACTGTAGTAAACTCACATTTTATCTGTCATGAAGAAAAGTCATGGAGTAATTACACACACAGAGAAGCACCGAGATATACACACTCCAGCACTACAGCCTGCCACAACAACACCATCCTGTCTGACTGTGATGAATAACTTTAACCAATCACTTTGATGAATCACTCAGGCGACTCGGCCGTTCCTCAACACCTACGAGTTCATGTGCTGGCAGGTTTTTTACGAGTGTCTGTGTCTGTAAAGTGTGAGTAACTGTAAAGGGCATGACTTCTTCCTGCTTTAAACATGCACTGTATCTAATCAGGATTAAAATCAGAGTGTGTGTTGCTACGATTAATGCATATGAAGTTCATTTTGTTATGATAGTACTCGTGTGATTCAGTTTAATATTTACTCTGTGGATTGTTTTTAGTATTACTTACGTCATACTTAAAACATAATACTGTACTAACTCTTATGTTTGTGGAACAGATGTGTGCAGGGTTTGTCATAGACTGTAATAGCAATGCTTAATATTAAAACATAAATTTTTATTAATGAAGAACTCATATTCTCCAGCAAGCTCAGTAAAACCTAACAGCTGTAGTACTGCACAAAAGTCTTGGGCACATAGAAAAATATGGCATAAGCAAAAGATTCTTTTGAAAACATTTCTGCATAAAAGAAACGTCTATAAAGAGCAATAAAGAGTAATAAAATAAACAGTCAATATTTGAAGTGAAAACTCGTTGCTTAAAATCAGAAGTTTTAGACACAGATTTGTGCAGTTTTATAAGAAAACAGCTGTTAGGTTTTACTGAGCTTGCTGGAGAATACGAGATCTTCTGGTAACTTTGTCACACTCGCTCCTTTCTATTTTTATGCAAATCCCACGAGCGTACATTAGGTTTTTTGTTTCCACCTGAACACTGGTCTGTCTTGTATTATATATATATATATTTCTTTACAACCATGCATATATTCTCCTGTAACGTTATTTATTTATTAATTTTAAAATTATATTCTATTATATATGGAAATACTGAATGATTTTGTACATAATTATGCAGACATGATAAACAATTAAATAAAACAATTAGACTACAGAAAGAGGGGCACTGGTGGCTCAGTGGTAGGTGTTTCGCCTGGCATGCGGAAGGCCGGGTTCGATTCCCAGCCAGTGCCCAAACCCCCCAGCCACTGGATGCAGTGCCGGTCCCAAGCCCGGATAAAATGGGAGGGTTGCATCAGGAAGGGCATCCGGCGTAAAACCTGTGCCAAGTTGTTGTTCGGACTGGATATTCCGCTGTGGCGACCCCTTTGCAGGGAGCAGCCGAAAGACCAACAACGACAATTAGACTACAGAAAAATGAGATGTTCAGTGAGTTATAGTAGTTGAAAGTGACAGCAGTGTAAAAGTGCATGAGTAGATAAATACATGTGACATACTGTATATGATATGTTAAACTGTGGGATGAGGAGCGGTTGAGGGACCATCTGACCAAGAACTCCAGTCACTTCCCCATGCACTATACAGAGGTGTTGTTATTATTTATTTATTTATTTATTACATTACTATTTAATTTTATGTGTTTGTGTAATACTCATGCACACACACACACACACACACACACGTGTGTTTGATATCCAGTATTTCGCTGGGTTTCCCCCCCTGGCGGTGCCTCAGCCTCTCAGTCCCTCAGTGAGTTCCGCGGTTCGCGGTTTGACCCTCCTCTCTCTCCGTAGCTCAAAGTCTGCACGCTCGCTCACATTGTTTGGGTTTTTGTGTGTGTTTTTTTTTTTTTTTTTTTAAATCAGCGCGTCTCATTTCCGGGTATGAGCGTTTTAATAAACTAAATTAATCTGACATAACGCATATTTAGAGCATGCTCATAAAGATGTAAAGGTCTTACATCGCGCATGTGTGTGTGTGTGTGTGTGTGTGTGTGGTTCTGTCTTTATCTCATTAGATACTGTAGATGCCTTTGTATGGTGAAATCCTCCGGTATTTTAACTCGAATTAATGAGATTTATGGGATTTCTAAGCATTAAACTGAAATACACAGAACTTCTGTGAATGATATCCGTACAGATGTTTTACTCCAGGTGTATAAAAGCTTAATAGTGTTTTTCCTACAAGTGCATGTGAATTAAAGGATTTAGGTCACGTGACCAGGAGGACCCGCCCCCTAAGAATATGAATCAATGTATCAAATTTAAATACACTGTATTCTCATCCATTCTTTTTTCTGTTTCGGGGAGGGGGGGGGGATCACAAGTTGAATAAATAATGAATTATACACGATATTGCCAAAAGTATTCACCCCCCCCATCCGAATCGTTGAATTCAGGTGTTCCAATCACTTCCACGGTTACAGGTGTATAAATCAATAATATAATATAATATAAAATCAACACACATTAGTGAAAGAATGTGTCGCTCTCAGGAGTTCAGTGAATTCCAGCGTGGTACCGTTATAGGACGTCACCTGTGCAATAAAGTCCAGTCGTGAAATTTCCTCTCTACTACATATTCCACAGTCACGTGTTAATGGTATTATAACAATGTGGAAGTGATTGGGAACAGTAGGCCATGTAAAAGTGCACAGAGGTTGCAGAGATAATAGTTATAGACCTCCAAACTTCACACGGCCTTCCGATTAGCTCAAGAACGGTGCGTAGAGAGCTTCATGGAATGGATTTCCAAGATCCAAATTGTACATCACCAAGTGCTATGCAAAGCATTACAGTGGTGTAAAGCACGATGTCGCTGGACTCTAGAGCAGAGGAGACAAATTACGCTTCTATGTCTAGCGATCCGATAAACGAGTGTGGGTTTGGTGGTTGCCGGGGGAACACTACTTGTCTAACTGCATTGTGTCAAGTGTAAAGTTTGGTGGAAGGGGGATTACTGTATGATGTGGGGTTGTTCTTCAGGAGATGGGCTCGGCCACTTAGTTCCAGAGAAAGGAACTCTTAACGTCAGCATACCAAAACATTTTGGACGATTTCATGCTCCCAAATTTGTGGGAACAGTTTGGAGATAAAGCTTTCCTGTTCAAAGCAAGGTCTACAGAGACATGGATGAGAGTCCTGACCTCAACCCGATAGAACACCTCTGGGATGAATTAGAGCGGAGACTGACCTCACTAACCTTGTGGAAAGCCTTCCCGGAAGAGTTGTAGCTGTTATAGCTGCAAAGGGTGGACGTTTAGTAATAATAATAATAATTATAATAATGATGCATTTTCTTTAGTCACCCAGGGTCACCATCCAAAATTCAAACAAGTAATGAATGAATAACATCAGGTTATGAGAGAGGGCCAGTGTGGCAAAAGGCTCTAGAGCACACGGCGTTGAGGCGGGCAGAAGGGTGAGATTTTGGAACAGAACTTCTGTGTATGTGTAGCTCTGTTTAATAACACATATTTGTATGTCTGTTTCTACGCCGACAGTTAAATGACAAGCTCCTCGTCCGTGGACGGCCGGTGTTATGTGGGCGTGGACGTGGGCAGTGGCAGCGTCCGAGCCGCGCTGGTTTCCCACGACGGCCGCGTTACAGCCACGGCGGAGGAGCCCATACACATCTGGCAACCTCAGACTGACTATTACGAACAGTCTTCAGATGACGTCTGGGCCAAATGCTGCAGCACGGTGAAGGTATATAAGTGTACCTTCTATAACTACGCCCTAAACACAGTTTGCCTTTATTGGTCATGTGACCAGGATAGAGTCTCTCTCTCTCTCTCTCTGTAGAGAGTGACTGAAGGCATCCCGAAGGAGCGTGTGAGAGGGATCGGGTTTGATGCCACATGCTCGTTGGTGGTTCTGGACCGAAAGTTTCAGCCTGTTGCAGTTAATAAGGAAGGTGAGTAGCTCAGGGTGTGTGTGTGTGTGTGTGTGTGTGTGTGTGTGTGAAACAGCTACAACTGACATGACAAAAGTTCTATGAGGATCTCCGAAGATACAGTCAGATACAGTGCAGAATTATTGGCACCCTTGGGTACAAATATGTAGGAATGAAAAATATAAAAAGTTATAAACAGTTGCACTACAACAACAAACAGTTTTTTAATAGTTTGTTGACAGTCGCATAACTAGGAATGCATGATAAGATCAGGAAAATACTGAGAAAGTTCTCAAACCATCTTTACCAAGGGTGCCAATAGTTCTCTCGATATTTAATGTATACAACAAATTAATTTAACTACAGCACATTTATGGTCATAATTAGTTTTTTTTTCTGTTTTTTTTTCTTTTTCCATCCACACAATTCTTCACAACCTTCTTCCATTCCTCTATCAGGTGTGCAGGAGAGGAACGTGGTCATGTGGATGGACCACAGAGCGATGGAACAAGCGTCTCGCATCACGGCCACGGACCACAGAGTCCTGAGCGCCGTCGGCGGGGTCATGTCCCCCGAAATGCAGCCGCCCAAGTTACTGTGGCTGAAAGAGGCGAGCGCTACATTCATCTAAGAATCATCACCGGATGTGTGAAATTAGAGCGAAACACTCAAGTGCTCAATTTGTTAATTTTGAATTTTGAATTTCTTACTTTCCAAAATTTGAAAAAAAAAACAAGCCTAGAATGTTCTAGTTTATTATATACGTGGCTTTCATTAGGTGTGCCAAATTTTCAGCTTTTTCTTAAATCACGCCCCCCTTGTGGTGGATAAGAAAACTGTTATGTGTGATAGGGAGAAAAATGATGCAACACAAACATGATCAAACGGTTAATACATTTTTAAAAGGTTTCAAATTCTTAACACCAATTTATCACATCCGTAATTAAAACACCAACAAGTCTAAATCTTTCTTGCAATAAATGGTTATCAAGTATCTTTTACATTTCTTTTAAATAATACAGTCTCTAAAGTTGAAGGTCTTGGAGGAACAACGATATCTGGGGTAGCGGAAGCTCTTGGAAAAACAGACAGAAATCTGGATTTGTTGTTTTCTTCGGAGGTTGGCTGGATTCCATTCATTGAATATCAACGTTTCTATATTTTCATTAGAATCTGAGGGAGAGCTGCTGGGAGGAAGCCGCACACTTCTTCGACCTGCCAGACTTTTTGTCCTGGAAGGCAACAGGTTCTTTAGTAAGGTGAGCTGTTATTGTTTTTGTTTATTTATTTAACTGAACCTGGTGTGATGTGTGATGTGTGCTTGAGTATTCAACGTTGCCTGTCTGTTTGGTTTCGTTGTACCACTTGGGTTTGTTTGCTCAGACTCGTTTGGATCATCTCCATGGCTGCATATGACTTTGAGTGTGCCTGCTATCTCCTAGATCTCTGTGCACTCTGGTGTGTAAGTGGACTTATTCTCCGCCAGATGGCTGGGACGACAGTTTCTGGACCGCCGTCGGTCTCGAGGACTTGATCGAGAACAATCATTCAAAAATCGGTAAGTCATATTTGGAAATAAATGAATTTATACAGTATTTACAATGGAGATTGTTCGGATAGCATGGTGGATCCAGAATTGGCCAGAGCTGATTGGCCGAGCTCTCTCAGAGGGGAGGGATGAGAGCACATTGATCACGGCTCTACAGCCAATCAGGGGCGTCTGTGAGCCCACGCAAGCGGAAGGGGCGGATAGCGCTTGTCCTCCGAGAGTGTTACTCCGCCCCTATGGTGCGTGAGCGAGCAGTTTGAAAAGATGCGGAAACGCGTGATAGTCTTCGGCCCTCACAAATGAATGGTCGAAGTAGCTTTAATGTGGAGCCCCCTAGTGATGCGGAGGAATTGGACACGACTAAATTAAAAAAAATTTCTATACACCTCAGAAACGTTAAACTAGTTACAAACACTGGAGAGTTCTTCCGTAAACTATATATAAATGATTCCCACACATTGATTGAAGATGTTTTTGTTTCTTTTTATTATTCTGTGGACAATCAGTAAGCTGTAATTCAAAGGTCCTGATTGGCAGATTAACTGGAGAGTGATGCAATGCCTTTCATCACACTAAAAGAGCAGGGACAGTTTTGTCTCATTGTCCTCAGAGACTTTTCTCCTGCACCAGACATGAGCCAGCAGTGTCAAAGTTTGCACACATGTTTGCATTTATTTACAACAATCCTAGAAACAATACTAGATTTTTAAAAAAAATATGTAATAACACATATGGAATTAGGTAATTAATTACCAACAACAACAATAATCAGTTGTTATTTTAAGACATGAAGGTCAGCTGTTCTGGAAAAGGTCTTGCAAGAACAGTATTGTGTCAAGTGCATTTGCAAAACCCATCAAGCCGTGCATTTGCAAAACCCATCAAGCCCCATGATGAAACTGTCTGATAAAAATCAGGAATTAGAAGGTGTGTCCAAACTTATGACCGGCAGTGTATTTCTGTCCGTCTCACACTGCGTGTAGGAGAGAAGACGTGTTGTCCCGGCAGCCCTCTGGGAGCAGGACTGAGTCGGGAGGCGGCTGCAGGTTTGGGTCTGGAGCCAGGAACAGCCGTGGGAGCGTCTCTGATCGACGCCCATGCAGGAGGACTGGGTGGGTTATACAGTACGACCTGCTGATTAATCACCAAAGGGCTGGGTGTTGAAGCTCGGTGTAGTGTAACACGGGTGGATCAGAAATAAAGGATTCATTCTTTTGGGTTCCTCCTAGGCGTTATCGGAGCAGATGTGAGCAGCCATGACCTGCCGTGTGAAAATCAGCCAATCACGTCACGTGTCGCTCTGATCTGCGGCACGTCGTCCTGTCACATGGCCGTGAGTTTATAGATATAATAGTAATAATAACCATATTCTCTCTGCGTGTCTTTGTGAACTGAATCCCCTTGATTTAATAGAATAGCCAATAATGTCCTTGATAAATCATTTGAAATTAAATATTCCAGATGCTGGTTTAAAAAGGTGTTTGTGTGTGTGTTTTGCAGGTGAGCCAAAAGCCTCTGTTTGTCCCAGGCGTGTGGGGTCCATACCTGTCCGCCATGGTCCCTGACCTGTGGCTCAATGAGGGAGGTCAGAGCGCTACGGGACAACTGGTCAGTCCCAACACCGTGCAGTCTGTCTGAGGAAAGACGTCTAAGACCATTCTGATCCTCTCTCTCTCTGTCCAATCAGGGACTATACGCTCAAACTTTATTCCACTTTCCCGTGATTATACGCGTCACTCTTCACGTCCACTTTTGGATTTTATTGATGAGTGTTTGTACGACATTAGTGAGCTCAGGTGCTGATGTTGGGGTTTGGAAGAGGCTCCAGTTCCAGCTCATCTCAAAGCTGGTTAGATCTCAACTCCTCGGGATCTTTCACTCGAACCTTTACACACACCCTTGGCTTGGCTTTGTGCACAGGGACGTTACACATCATGTCATGCTGGAACAAATCTGAGCCTCTTAGTTACAAAAGAAGGGCGTCTGTAATGCCCCGCCATACAGTTTAGAGAAGAACCACACGTAAAATCGATTAGCTAGGTGTTCCAATACTTTTGTCCATTTGGTGTGGTAGAGCTTATATAATTTTGTTTTTGTTTTTCCCCCCAGATTGATCATGTGGTGACAGGACACGCTGCATTCCCTCAGTTAAAAGAGCGAGCGGAGAAAAGGTATATTTTTTTTATGTATATTTAATTTTTTAATAAGAAAATTGTGAAGACATGAGTCTGGTCTTGAACTTTGTCTCAGACTTGCCTGTTGGTCTCACTAAGTACAAACTCAAACAAGAGTTTGTAAAAGTAATTATTTTACCAAGCAGGATGAAATCCCCCCTTTTTTTCTTTCTTTTTAAATAAAACTCTAATTTTCTTAGAAAAGTGATTTGTTATTGTAATATACCATAATCAGCCATAAGATTATGACCACCTGTCTAATATTGAGTCGGTCCCCCATATGCCACCAAAACAGCAATTTCCAAAACTGACACCTTTCTGTCACAACCAGCATGAACCTTTTCCTCCATCAGTGAGCCTTGGCCACCCATGACCTTCACCGGTTTTCCTTCTTTGGATCACTTTTGGTACGTCCTGACCACTGTAGACCAGGAACATCCCACAAGACCTGAGGTTTTGGAGTCGCTCTGACCCAGTCGTCTAGACATCACAATCCGGTCCTTGTCGAAATCAATGAAATCCTTAAGCTTGCTTTTAACACATCGACTTCAGGAAAAAAGCTTGACTTGCTGCCTAATACAGTAGATCCCGCCCACTTCCAGCTGCCAATCTAACAAGATATTGAAAATGTAGCCACTGTGAGAAGGGCCAGATTGTGATGTCTAGACGACAGGGTCAGAGCCGCTCCAAAACCGCAGGTCTTGTTGGATGTCTGCAGTGATCCAAGGAATGAAAACCACTGAACCTGTGAGACGGACAGGGTGACACATGGGGAGTGAAGTCCGGCCCGTGTAGTCCGAGCCAATGGAAGTGCTGGTGTAGATCAAACTGACGAAAAGATTAACGCTGGTTCTGATGGAAAGGTGTCAGAACACACAGCGCATCAGTGTTTTGATGAAAAAAGGACGACCTACTCAATATTATTTATCCATTCTGTGAAATAGGGTATGAGACATTAGGGTCATGTGACATGGACATTACAATGCTATAAACGTTACATTAAACCACTCACGATATATATTTTATACCGACATTTCAGATATTCATTTGAAGATTGAACTACTTTTTTCTTTCCAGTGGAGTTCATATTTACTCCTGTCTGAACGCACATCTGGAGGAAAAAGCCAAACACCTGACGGATCTAGACGAGCTGACTGCGGGCCTGCACGTGTGGCCTGATTTCCACGGCAACCGGTCTCCTCTCGCTGACCCGAGCCTAAAGGGCATGGTGAGCGTCGGAGTAATTTTTTCAGCACCATGTGCTTAAAAAAAAGGGTTTTTTTTACTTTATAAAATTTGTATTACTTCTACTAAACAATAATAATAACACTCTGCTTCGTTCAGATTATCGGACTGTCTTTGTCCCAGACGCTGGACGACTTGTCTTTCCTCTACCTCGCCACTCTCCAAGCGATTGCTGTGAGTTTAAACTAGTTTGCTCTAACCTCTCATTAAACGCAGACGCAGCCGTCTTTATACTTTTCTTCATCTTGGGTTTTTCTTTCAACCACAGCTCGGCACCAGACACATCCTGGACGCGATGAGAGACGCAGGACATGACATCGCGACCTTGTTCCTGTGTGGAGGGCTCAGTAAAAACCCACTGTTCGTGCAGATGCACGCCAACGTCACGGGTACGTGCGTCCTCGGGTCGGGTTAGGGAATGCATCGGTCACGAGGTCATGAGGTCATGAGGTGTTGTGTGTGTGGTGCAGGGTTGCCGATCGCCCTGCCTGCGGAGAGAGAGGCCGTGTTGGTCGGGGCTGCTGTTCTGGGAGCCTGCGCCTCACAGGATTACACCTCCATCCAGGTAGAGTTACAGCGAAGACCTCGCATCATCACCGTCCACCATCATCATCATCATCCAAGTGCCTGCAACCGCATTATTTCTCAGCCGGTTTAAGTAAGAAAGGAACTTAGTTGGTAGTAACCAGAATGTATGCAAGTGTAAAGATCTACAGGTCACAAGGTTCTTATTATCTTTGGCTCAAATGGTTACGGCTCAGAGGTTCGAGCTTCCTTCCAATGTTGAGCAAGACCTTCAAGCATATATGCTCCAGGGGGCGCTGCATCGCCTCAGTATCCTCGCACACACTCCGTCTCTGACTCTGAAGTCTTAAAGCTTAGAGCCCACAACGAGGTCGGGGTGTCAGGGAGACGTGCCATATCGAAGGTCTTTGCTCCGTTCTTAAGACGCCACTAACCCACATCACAAGAACCTTCGTCAGGTCCACGTCCTCAACCTACATAAAGGTCAACCAAAGGGCAGATTTATGCTGAAGTGTTTTTTTCCCTTCCTGTTATTGGGGGAAAAAAGTGCAAGAGCAGGTGTTAAACGATGATGTCTGCTCAGCTAAATCAGACGTCTTGCCGTGTTTTCCAGGAAGCCATGGAGAAGATGGCCAGGATCGGAAAAGTGGTTCGACCTAACCTCAAGCTCGAGAGGTGAGAAGTCTGTTATGTTGGTGACATTTACAAGTTACATTTTTAGATTCATGAGTACGCAATGAAACACTCCATGTCGTGCTGTTACAGGAAAATAATCAACGACACTGAGAGATAAAGTTGATTATTTTCTATTTCTTTTTATAAAAGTATGTCTCGCAGGGTTTTCTTTCTCTTTCCCGCTGCGATTTGCCTTTTTATTTTTTTTTTAACAGACGCGTTACTATCAGAGCTGCAGCTTAAATTAATTCCCCACTTTCTGCCCAATCAGAAACGAGAAGCACACCAGCGCGGTATACAGTTACATATTAGCAAAAATTGTAATAACCGTCTTTATTTCAAAGTTAATGCATTTTGCATGTCACAAATAAACCCACAATAGACAGAAATTAAAAATAAAATGTTTTGTATA
>JAOTRS010000040.1:1457689-1471123 GCA_028565755.1 Dinotopterus cunningtoni | reverse complement strand
AGTAAATCCGACCGTGAGCGTGAAAACTGGCGTAAGCAAAGTTTTTGTGCGTACGCAGCGTTGATACATGAGGCCCCTGGTCTTTTTATGATGTCACTGACTGTTTCCTCACAGTTTTTGGTTTCTTTGCTGACCTGGTTGTTAGTGCACCAGTATTAGCAGAACATTTTAAATTGTTGTATTGGCTATGCCCAGTGCTTGAGCAATGGCTCTGTTTATTTTTTCTTCTTTTCTTAGCGTCAGATGGCTTGGTTAACTCCAATACACAGCTCTCCGGTCTCTATGTTGGTTTTTTTTTTTCGCTATTTTGAATCCCGGGTGATGCTGTATTAGCCTTTCACATAGCACTTTCATATCAATCACGGCTCTACAGCCAATCACGATTGTGTTCTGCCGCTTCCATTGGTGTGTGAGCGAGCATTGGCGTGATGTGGCTTAGGGAAAGCTGTAATCACTAGGAAAGAAAGCTGAAGTGTTGTTATATTTTTTATATTTACATAAATGTTTCCAGTGAGTACCAAAAAACATGGCTTTAGCATGTTCCAATACCTTCAGAGGTAAAAATGAATGTTGGTGTGGAATATATTAGCTACCCTACCATTGTTTATACAACAGTTAGTTCGACATAAACTGGCAACAGTCCATACTGCTAGTGTTACTATGCTAGGGTTAGCAAACTACCTAACTCTAGTAGCTACCTGACTAGCTATCAGTGATAGTAGGTTCTTTGGCATCTCCTTCCATATGTGGGGCAAAAATAAACTTTTTGACAATATTGTGTCTAAAATCTCAATTAAACAATATTAATTTCATATTTGTAAATTTGTTTTATAATAGCAATATCATACTGAATATCAGCAATGTTGTGATTAGCCAACTAGCTTGGGTCGCATCTCTTTTAATTTCAGTTCAAAGAGAAATGTTATAATAGAAATGTATGGAAGAAGGAGCACAGTGGGAGGTTACTTGATAAAAGTCATCCTAAGATGATCTTCACTGACAGTAATCATGGAAAATGTTCTGGAAAAGTCTTTGACAATGAAGCTGAGTCTGTGAAGTTACTGTAACATTGCCTTTATTCTAACATGACATGACAGGTCCAGTGTCCCAGGACTAATATCACTGTTTCCTTGTTGAGTTTCTCTCATGACTTTGCACATTTCCACACTATTTCCACTGTCAAGGAGGTGGTGGTAAATTCTGTAATATATGAAAAGAGTAGTTTTCTGCATGAATTATCCTTTCTTTGAAACTTTAAAATTAAATCAGGGACAGAAGAACTCCATCACTTTTTTTTATTCCTTTGCTGTCAAAAGTACAGTACTGTCATGGTCCACCCCTCATGTCTTCATATTAAATGTAATTATGTGTAGATTAAAATGAATAAATGTGAACAAATGCTTTACTATAACAGGCTGCAAAGTGCCTAAATCACCAGTACACTAATCACCGCCCTGATCATTGCTCATCATCTGTACCTGTTTCTCACTGATCCATACCCTAAATTAGATGTTTTTTTTTTCATGCTTCAGAATGAAAGTAAAACCCTGTTTTAGGTTAACTCCACTTTACATTGTACATAAATTTTTCAGTCTGAATGTGTCACTGTTTAATACAGTACTAGAGTGCTAGTAGTCTAGTGTGCATATAAAACCAAAACATTTTTTTTTTTTACCTATTTTGAGGAACAGAAAAAAGTCTTGCAGGCGAAATTATCTTGGGCTGATATATAAAAGTGGCCATTAAAATAGCTAAAGGCAAACCACTTTGACAAAGCCTTTTTTGTTCAAGGCAGTATTTCAATGCTGGGGATTTATATTTAAAAGCTAATTTGTACATAGTTCAACAATACTGTAAAAGTTCAAATATCCGGTTAATGCATTTTGTAAAATGTGCATTTATCCTTGTGTGGATTTGCAGAATGGGCTGAGTTTCTTCACTGCAAAGGAAAGAAGTTCACAGATTTTGATGAAGTGCGACAGGAGATCGAGGCCGAGACGGACCGCATCACTGGAGCCAATAAGGGAATCTCCCCAGTTCCTATCAACTTGAGAGTGTTTTCTCCACATGGTACGTTCTATTCGTTACACCTTTTCAAGACTCTACCAGTAAAGGCTCATTATTTTTGTGGTCAGGTTGCATCTAGACATGAAAACCTGTCAGGTAAATATTTTCTTAAAAAAGATTAGAAAAGGATGTGTGAGCTGAAAGGAGAGACAAACAACAGAGCAGTATTTAGAAAGTGGCGTGCCAGTGTGAAGGGCACAGCTCTTTGGAGCTCAGCCCACATCACACGGTATCCTTCCTCCCATTTCCCGATAAACAGAGCACAAAATAACAGGATTTATTTTAGGCAATAGAAGGCAGATTTTGAAGGGTTATTTAATACCCTTTGCCTCAGTGGAGGCGTCATACTGTGTGGTGGGCAATATGGGCAAAAATATTAGATAAAGATACTTCAAGTAATATGTAAAAATAGATTTATTGGATGAAAGAATGAAATAATAATAATAATTATAATAATAATACATTTTCCCATAATTATTAATAAATAAATTAATAAGCAAAGCTTGAATATTTCACGACGGCATGGTGGCTTAGTGATTAGTACTGTCGCCTTGCACCTCCAGGGTCCGAGTTTGACTCCTGGCCAGGTTCGATTCCCGTCTCTGTGTGCATGGAGTTTGCGTATTCTCCCCATGCTTGGTGGGTTTCCTCCGGGTACTCCGGTTTCAAAGATATGCAGGTTAGGCTAATTGGTGTTCCCAAACTGCCCAAAGTGTGGAATGAGTGTGTGAGTCTATGAATGTTTGTGTGCCCTCTGATGGATTGGCACCCTATCCAGGTTGTACCCCGCCTCATGCCCTAAGCATCCTGGGATAGGCGCCAGACCCCCCTGACAGACCCCCCTCACAGATGAGTGAGTGAGTGATTGAGTGAATATTTCCCCTGTATATGCTAACATTTTAAAAACAAATGAATATATGCATTATTCAATCATTAATATTTTTTTACCGTGCCAAAAAATTTCGGAGATTTGAAATTACTGGAACTACTTGAATTACTGTACATCATCAAAACCTTAAAGGATAGCGCTTAACCATAGTAGAAGAAATGGGGTCGGAATAAAGCATCACTTGGTGAAGTTGCATGGCAAAAAATCATCAGCAAAAAGAGCAATGTTTTAATAGTGTAAGTAAGAGTATTTCCATACACACACAATGTGATGAGAAATCAGCTGTGTGTCCATAAGAAAACCACTTGTTAGTAAAATTCATCAGAAAAAAAGGCTCCAGTTTACTGGGGAGCTTAAAGTCTGCACTTTGGATCAATGTAAAAAAGGTCATGTGACCTGGTGAGTCCAGATTAAGCCTATTCCAGAGTGATGGGCATGTCAGGGTAAGAAGGGAACAGCATGAAGTGATGCTCCCATCATGCATAGTGTCCACTGTACAAGCGTCTGGAGACAGTGTTATGATCTGGGGTTGATCAGTTGCTCAGGTCTAGAGCAGCAACGTTATGTGGCAATAAAATGAAGTCACCTGACCACCTGAATGTACTGAATGTGACCAGGTTTTCACATCTGTGGAGTTGTTCTTTTCTGATGATATGACCATACTCTAGGACTAAAATTGTCAGAGTTGTTCTGGGAGCATGAGGAATCATTTTCACACAGGAACCGGCCACCACGTTGTGTGTAATCAAAGCTACATATGATTAAAGAGGGTGCAAGTCTTTATTTTTCTTCTTGTTTTTTTTTTTGCACCAGGCCGTGTATATAATGCCCTAATGTTACCTTTAATCTGCTATCAATAAGTTTCTTTTTATTATTTTTTTGTATATCTTTATTTCCAGTTCAAGTTTTTAGGTGTCTGGAGCCTAGATTTCTGTTCTCGGTTACACTCCTGTTTCAGAAAGTCTGTAAAAGAAGTGTAATTGATAAATAAATCAAATTAAAGGTCCTTCTTTCGTCTGTTAAGTGTTGAACCTGACTCTCATCGATCTGCCGGGGATCACCAAGGTGCCCGTGGGAGACCAGCCTGCAGACATCGAGCAGCAGATCCGCGACATGATCATGCAGTTCATCAGCCGAGAGAGCTGCCTCATCCTTGCCGTCACTCCCGCCAACACCGACCTGGCCAACTCCGACGCCCTCAAACTGGCTAAGGATGTGGATCCTCAGGGTGAGACAGATATGACTTGAGATGTGAATTATTTTGAGTTCTGTCTATGGTGGTCTATGGTAGAAAGGAACCTTAAACAATAAAGAAATATTTATGCTTAAAGGTTGCAACTGTAACATATTGACAACATGTAAAGACTCTTCGAATCAAGAAAATGTCTTTCTTTTTCACACAGTATTCTGAGTTTTTTTAATTTATTTATTTTTTGCAGGGGAAATTAAATACTAAAATTGTGCATGTCCATGTTCAGCCCTCAGACGCAACTATAAAATAGGTCTGACAGTTTGATGTAACTGCAGTATATTACAGTGTGTAGTGGCGGTTTCCATAATGGTTTAAAGTGCCACTCTGTCTGATGGAGCAGGGAAAAAATGACAAAGATCACAAGAGGTTGCCTTTATTAAAGCAAAACAAAACCAAAAAAAAACAAACATGTGGCACATAAAATACAGAACAATTTCTGCTTGACCTTCACAGGCTTCCTCATAACTGGTGACCGCACCACTTCACCCCGTCCTCAATCACACACAAATCCCTTATTAAATATTAATAGTATAACAATATCTGTAAATAGCATTAAACAACAAGAATTATGATTATTATTATAAACAGTGTTAACAAATCATAATTTGAAAATGATAGCATGCATATTATCAAATCATTACAGCAAAGTACTACTAATCATTTTTATTATATTATATACATATACATTGCAATATACATTGTATATTAATATGTATTATTCTATATTTATCTTTTATGTACAAATGTAATATTTTTATTTAAAAAATAGCCCCGGCAGAGTAATATTCATTTAAGGCTCTAAATACACTGAAAACCACTATGGACCACCATTTGAGGCCAAGATTAAATCCATAAATATTACACCATGTGAGTCATTGGTAGGTGTGAGGGACTTGAGGAGGCTGGTATGATGAGAAGGCCTGGTTGAGTATTAGTTCAGAATTTTTCTTTGATTACTTCGTATGATCAAAGCAGCTAATGCAGAAATCGCTCAAGGAGACATTTATTGCATTTTGCAGACAGATGTATGCAGAACGTCTTGCACATTAGGTTATTATGCATTTGAGCAGTTGAGAGCCTTGCTTAAGGGTCCAAAAGTGTTGCTGGGGTTGAATTTGTGACCTTCTGATCAGCAGTATAGCATCTTAACCACTCAGCTACCACTATATAATGATAATCAGGGCGTGATTTTATTATTATTATTATTATTATTATTATTATTATTATTTGTGGCATGGTGGCTTAGTGGTTAGTCGCTTTGAACCTCTAGGGTTTGGGTTTGATTCCCACCTCGGAGTCTGTTTGCATGTTCTCCATGCATGGTGGGTTTCCTCTGGAAATTCCTGTTTCCTCCCACATTCCAAAGTATGCACTACAAACGTGTGATTTTAATATCCCCAATGGAGAATCAACCTAAGCAGCTGTGTTTAAGTTTCAACCTCACCATGTTGATGTAACCGCTCAAAGGAGACTGTACAGATTGTTTATTGTTTGTATATCTGTGGCAAACTGTGATAAAAACCATCTTACTATTAGTATTTAAGCTGCATCATTGTCATTGTCTATTGTTCCTAGCCTGTGACTTTTTACTGCTGTAGGTCTGAGGACGATTGGCGTGATCACCAAACTGGATCTGATGGATGAGGGCACTGATGCTCGAGATGTCTTGGAGAACAAGCTGCTTCCTCTGCGCAGGGGTGAGACCAAGATCCTTATTCAGTTTCTTTTTTGGGGGGGGTGATTCAGTAACTGGGGTTTCAAAGTTAGCAACATTTTTGAAGTGAGCTGGAATAGGCCAAATGCTGTTCTGAAGAGTTTATTACTGTTATATTGATGTGGGTTGTGTTAATGTTCTAAGGCACCACAGATGACCAGAGATGGTTGTGGCATATCGCCATTATACTGTATTACCCCCGACTACACTTTTCTGTCACACGTACAAATCTCAGCTTTGTACATCTACTGTTCTAGGGTCTAATTGATAAAGTCTGTGTGTAAGAACACATTCAAATGTAATATTACCCACTGCGGCAAGAACACAGATAGAGGCAGATTTGACAAGGAAAAATAAATGTTCTTTTATGAAGGATTTTTGTATAGAAAAGCCTGTAATGAGGTACAGGAGTTTCTCTTTCTCATCTTTGCGGAATCAGTGGGGTGTCAAAACAAGTGGCAGATCTCAGTGCTGGAGAATTTTCTCTTCCTGCATGAGGTTTCTGCTCAAGGCTAACAAGGAGAGTTGTTTTGCAGGATCTTTGTGGAGGATAAGAACACAGGTTCGATCCTGCCATGTGACGTGAGCACCTACTCGTCTTGTTCCATCCTCATGCTCTTTTGATGGGAACAGAGCAGCAGCAATCATTTGATGACAGCTGTGTGTGTGTTTTTCTGTCCTGCCCTGTCTGCACATAGTCTGTGTTGGTCCATAACAAAGGTGGATGCTGAAATGGGGTCTATTCAGCACCTCAGCTGTTGGCACATGAGGTGCAAGAAGGGATTTACATGAGCTGGTTGTGTTGTCGTGGTCACCCCACCCTACCTTAACTCCAAATTGGCTGCTGGTCTAGACCAGGGTTACATACAGTACTGTATGCCAAAATGTCCATGTCGAGCTCCTGGTGCTGTGCCTGGAAGAAGAATTCCTAGACAAACAAAAAAACAATGGGTTAATCATGAATTAGAGTCCTTAGCTTTTCACATCCATTGCAGGGGAATGTAATTGCCTGGGCAGTGTGTGTGCCAGTGATCAGTGTGAAGGGTGAATGGTATAGGGTTTCTCAGTATAGGTAATGCAATGCCCCTAGTCCACTGGCCTCTGTTAGCAGGACTTTGCACTGGTGGTGATGGTGGAACTGACTTATCACATCATCCTGTGGAGACAAACGAGCAAACTCAATTAGTTAGGTGTTGAAAGCCATCTTGGGCCTTACCCAACATTGCTGTAAAGGCCACTGTAACCTTAGCCAGATCAATGGTTAAAACGAATTGGGATTACTTTAGGCAGTCCACCAAGTCATCAGATCAGGACTTCGGATCTATGGGGCTGGACCAGCGACTGGTGGAGTCTTCAGTGATGCCCTGTTTGAACATGTTGGCTACCTCCTCTTTCTCTTCCATGGCTTTCTGGCATACCTCAGGAAATCGGTAGGCTGGCCTTTATGCTGAATCAGGTGGGTTTATCCCAGTTCAAATGTTCAGAAAACATCATTAAAGAAATACTGTACCAGAACCTCCAACTTCTACTGTTGGATGTGTGACAGCTTTTACACAAGTTGAATAAACTTTTTCTCTCTTTTTAAACCAAATACAAGGTGGAGTCAGTGCCTGTTAATTAATTACAGCTACTGTACTTTACAGTTCAATTGCAAGCCTAATCTAACACAGTTGGCTCTTTTCAAAAGTTCACTGTGACCCTTATCAGTAAAATTTCATTCATGTGTATAGGCCTTTGTTGCTAATGTGCTTTAAAAGTTTCCCCACATTTAATTGGTGTTATATTCAAATGGTAATTTGAATTCCTTGCCAGCTCTGTTGAGGTTCATGATTAGCATAATATTGTCTAGCTCCGTTCCACACACAGCGTGATTCATGCAATTGTTCTTTGTGTTTCATTCTCAACATGGAACAGAACTGCACACTCAAATTAGTGATTGTTACGTAAGATGTATTCAAATTCCAGTCCTGCTTTGTCTTGCTTCCAGTCTACATCACACACACATATACACACACACACACACACACACACACACACACACACACACACACACACACACAAGGACTGATCTCTTATGCTTTTCATGCTTGCGCTCTGCCTCAGGTTATATCGGGGTGGTGAACCGCAGTCAGAAGGACATCGAAGGGAAGAAGGACATCAAAGCAGCTCTGGCTGCAGAGAGGAAGTTCTTCCTGTCTCATCCCTCATACAGACACCTAGCTGACAGCATGGGTACACCTCATCTGCAGAAAGCCCTCAACCAGGTAGCATCTAAAACCCCCACACAATCTGATTATTACTGTAAATCCCCGAGATACTACAAACCTTCTAATGAAACCACTGACACTGGAGACTCCTTCCAAAAATGTTAAATAATCATTTCCTAATAAGTGTACAGTATGTGTTTCCTTGTTCAGTTCATGAGTCATGATTTCTAGATCTTTATCTCCATAGCAACTGACCAATCACATTCGGGACACGCTGCCTGCTTTCCGGAGTAAACTTCAATCTCAGCTTCTCGCTCTGGACAAGGAGGCCGAGGAATATCGTCACTTTAGACCTGACGATCCGTCACGCAAGACTAAAGCCCTGCTGCAGTTAGTTCCTCACACACAACACAACACAACACAACACAACACAACACAACACAACACAACATAACACAACACCATTTACATAAAACACTTAGAGTATCCAGACACATGAACTGAATATAGCTAGTATAACATTTCATATAGTACAACATAGTGTGTGTGTGTGTGTGTGTTGGCAAAAACGTATTTAAGCCTTATTAATTATGATTACAAAATTTTCGTACTTTCTTCTTTACCGATAAATGAACACTTTAACAAATCAATAATCAATATATAAAAAATTCTGTCAAAAATACTGCCCTTGTCTCTGTCCTCATCCTTAAAAAACATGGCTGATAAAAACAGTGTTCAATTTTGGACTCCACCATTTGTGCTGTATAAGTTAATGAATATGTGAGCTATGGAGAAATACTCTGCAAAACAAATTGTCATTGTCATTTAATACATTTTAATGAGGTAAATTCTTCACGGCAGTCAATTAATGATTGATGATTAACATCCTGAGTGTTAACTAGTGTTTAATAGTGGCGGGAATTTTGGCTCTTTTGGCGATGCCTATGATGGGACAGGAAAAAGTCAACGGGAGCAAGTCGAATGGGATGCTTAATGCATGATGATGTGTTGCAGCCGACATGCATCATGTGTGAAACACAAAGAAAGCGAATGCAAACTATGTAGTCAGAGTCAGAGAAGTCAGAGTTGCAACGCAGAGCGAAGCACAATTATCCATCTATCATGTTAACAGAGCTTTTGGGCAAGTCTAACCAGGGATGCCATAAAGGGGAAGTAAGGATGTTTTCACAGGGCCCCTAAATTGCTATACCAGATGAAAGTGTTGGCGTGGTCAAGATTAGTGGCCTAGTATATTATGCTTTCATGGGGCACAGAATCCCTTAGGTTTTTGCGTGTCGAGTATTAAGATATTAAACCAATGAACCCGAGCGGAAGTTAACTTTTTTTGTGAAGATAAGTGCTAGCCCTAAATTTCCTGCTAGTGGAAGAATGTTGGAGGATGTAATATATTTATAGATCTTCCATAAATTAAAAATTCTTCAGTAATCATCACCTCTTATCATTAATGTAACATCAAGAGGAACATCAAGGATTTCCAAGCATGCCAACAATTCCATGATATGAGAACGATAACTTAAAGGGAGTTCGGCAGAGCTGCAATCCCAAAACTACTGTACTTTTGTATTCTTTATAGCAGACACTATAGAAGTGCACTTTTATTATTCTTCAAATGCATTATTAGAAGATGTCTAATGTGTGTTAGTGCGTGTTTATTACAGAATGGTGCAGCAGTTTGCCGTGGACTTTGAGAAGCGCATCGAGGGATCGGGTGATCAGGTGGACACGGTCGAGCTGTCAGGAGGCGCCAAGATCAATCGCATCTTCCACGAACGCTTCCCTTTTGAACTGGTCAAGGCAAGTCTGAAGTGTTTCATGCTCATGCCATCAAAGCCTTCCAGCAGGGAAATGTCTCGCTGGGAGCTCTCGCTCTGAGAAATAAATCTGAGAGAATGCACAATGAGATGTTTTTGATGCCCAGGTGGAAGGTGGAAAGAACAGAATAAAGTTGTAAAGCATCATTCAGTGAATAATAAAGAATAGTCATCTCAAGAACAATTACTCTGAGAGGTTTTCTTGTTAAATGGAGAGTGTGTGTTGTGCTGTTTCTCGACCCACAGATGGAGTGTGATGACAAGGAGATGCGCCGGGAGATCAGCTACGCTATCAAAAACATTCATGGCATTAGGTGAAAAATTACTGAACATACTGGATGTCAGAAATTTGTCTACAGTATAGTCTATACTTTTGTATTTGCACTGGATCTGCTGGACATTGCTTGCTAGTGGGCGTGGTTTTACTCATAGTGCTTTGCTAGTGTAGACTTTTCGTTACACACAATATACCCAGTATAAAATATATCTTCTTTCTCTATTGCACTGATCATCAATCAAAAATTTAAATCCCCTTTCTTGATTATTGTGTTTGCATCATTTTAACCAATCAGAGCCTAGATTTGGTGGAAGTTCATTGAATTAGTGGTTGCTATGGAAACAATAACATACGGTATACATCCAGTACCATACAAAAAAACACTAATTTCTTTATATTTTGCTTCCAAAGAGCCAGACTTTCTTGTACTTTTTAATGTAGTGTTAAGGAATAGTTCTCTATGCTTCCTGAAAGACATTTTTTGTCTCTTGTTTTTGGGAAGTTCTTGTCTTTCATTTTCCGTCCAGTCCCTGTACCTAAACAGTTTCAGAGTTATGCATTTTGTTTGTCAAGCCACACAGTGACCAATGAATCATTCAAGCATAAAGAACATCTAACGTAAGGCATGAAGCAGTGAGAAACAGGTGCAGATGATGACAGATGATTAGTGTACTATACTGGTGATGCTGAATGCTGAGAGGTTGGAACAGACGAGGGGGGAAATGAGGTCGCTGCTGAGGTTGTTACATAAACAACCGTTTTGTAAATTGTATTAAATATTTCTATTTCTTTAATTTAATCTATTTAAATTAATTTAATATAATATAAAGAAATGGGGGGGGGGTGAACTTTTTATAGAATTGCACGTAGACTTCTGTAGCTAATAGTGTACACTTTTGTCTTCATGTCTCAAGGACGGGCCTGTTCACTCCAGACATGGCGTTCGAGGCGATAGTGAAGAAACAGGTCGTGAAACTGAAGGAACCCTGCATTAAATGTATTGACCTGGTCATTCAGGAGCTCATTAATACAGTGCGCCAGTGTGCTAACAAGGTACAGTCCTTTAAATGTTGCTTTAAAAGTACGTCAATCCAGACACATACACTATGACACTGTGTATTAAAGCTTATTGAAATGATGCCACTATGAATGCAAAAGGCGAACCAGATAAATATTTGTACTTCTTTTTAGTGGGCTGTGTATGCTGCAGCAACCCTTTAGGAATTATGCTCTTTAGGAATGTTATTACACATCCCCTTCATTTTCCACAGGCTCAAAAGTAACAGATTAACATTAACATAGATATTGGGATGCCAAAAATATCCAGATGTCCAAACATTTATATATACTTCGTATATACGTATAGAACTGAAAGAGAGAGAAACCTTTTGAGATGGATTTCATTTTCATGACCAAACTTCATCATGTGTTTTAAGCATCTCTTTTTGCCTTCTAAAAAATATATATAAATAAATAATATGTATGGATTGTGATACTGTACTCGTGTGTGTTTAATATCTCCGTAGCTGGGTACATTCCCCATGCTAAGGGAGGAGACGGAGCGGATCGTCACTTCACACATTCGCGAGCGAGAGAGTCGGGCTAAAGAGCAGGTAAAACACACTTTCACACACATCTCAGCAGCACTTGAACAAACACTCTTCTGCTTAGGGTGTTAAAAACAGAACATGAAAAAGCTTAAAGAGCATCAAGGAATTTTTTTTCTTCTATTTCCCGACAGGTTCTGTTGCTCATTGATGTACAGCTCGCATACATCAACACCAACCATGAGGACTTTATTGGATTTGCCAAGTAAGTGTTCACTCCAATCACGTTGTTCTACATTTACATGCTCCCCAGATTGTGCATACTTCTAATGGAAGTTTAACTATTTTGAAACTAGTCAAATTAGTCTGCAATTTTTTATTACAAGTTTATAGCAAGGCAAATATGAGATTTTTTAGCCTATTTCTGGAAATATGTTACTAATTCTTCAAGCAGAAATTCATTATTCTATTAGAAGATCATTCTGATCATTTTAAACATTAATTTAAAAAAATGAGCAACAATATCTGGCAAAAGAATAAGTTTACTTTTAAAAATGTAGTAGAATATGTCTAGAAATAGGTTTATACTGTACAGTGGAACCTTGGATTACGAACATAATTCGTTCCGGAAGTGGGCTCATATTCCAAAACACTAGTAAAATCAAAGCAAATTTGCGCGCACTAAGACCCAGCAGGGAAGACGATTACCCACAATTCCGCAGCACAAGAGAGAGAAGAACCGTTGGCACAGTTGCGATCACGTGACGTTCGGCGTTAAAACAAGAAACGAATGCGTGATACATGATACTCTGTACTTGTAAATCAAGACTTGTTCGTTTTCCAAGTCAAAATTGATCAAAAGTCATTGCTCGTCTTGCAGAACACTCGCAAACCGCGTTACTCGCAATCCGAGGTTTCACTGTATATATGAAAGGGGTGTTCAAGTCAAACCGGGACTTTTGATGAAACTTTCAAGCACAGTACAGTGATGAGCTTCTTAGCTGCAGTAACACATTTGAAAGATAAAAACATTTTATAGAAGGCCGTCCGTCTGTGAATGACAATGCTGGGCAAAGTGGCTCGGAGCTCACTGCAGTTGTTCCCGTAAACATTCAGCAAGTGGAACACCAGATCCTTGAAAATTGACATCTGCCTGTGGGAACTGCACACACAATCATCCACCAACACCACTTGCACATTACATGAACCCGGCTCAGAGTTATTGCCACACCCCCCCTACAGTCCTGACCTCACTCCAAGGCTTTTTCACATGTTTGTGCCATTAAAGGAGTTCCTGGGAGGCCAGTGTTTCAGACATAAAGCAGGAAGTCTGATCATGCCTCCGATGTACAGAGAAAACCTTCTACCTTGATGGTATACTGTACAAGCACTAGTGAAACACTGGGATAAGTGCATTAGTGCAGCAGGAGATTATATAGTGAAATAAAGGGAGTTTTTACTCTGTTCTGAAATAAATGGAGTTTTTACTCTGTTCTGTTATTCTGCAGAATAAATTGTGCTGCTTTGACATGAACGCCCCCGGTATTTGGTTTATTGTACAGTATATTTATTATTTCTTATAATGAGTAAAATTATTATATTAGTTTGGCTACATTCAAGATGTTTTAGCATTTTTTTGCAGTAATAAT
>JAOTRS010000040.1:1426293-1436391 GCA_028565755.1 Dinotopterus cunningtoni | reverse complement strand
CAATATTTATACTTTGTTCCTCTCGCTTCACAACTCATGAGAACAGACCGAAACCAGAACCGAACTGCAGATTAAGCGCGCGCATATAACCGTCGGTATTTTAAGTGTGATTAAAAATACAAGAAATAGCTTAAACCAAAATACAGGACTAAACATCGCTAAACAACGTTTATGTTCAGTATTTCGTTTCTATTTAGAAAGATGGGAATTAATTCCTGCTTACCTTTTCCACACACCCGCCAAACGTTTGTCTTCTCAACAAACTGTGTTCTCTTCTCGCGATATCTTATCGCGATGTTTGCTCTGATGATGCTGCAGCTTCCCGTCCACATTCCAGCAAATTTCGGATGATAAAGAGACGTCGTATACTGTAGATGTAAAGACGGTGTATCATTTAACAGCTCAAACAGGCGATCTACAGACGATCAAAATACGACTATAAAAAAACGAACGCAATGTTTACCAGATGATACGCTCTTTAGCAGACGTCTCCGCGACGTACCTGTGCTATCGGGGTAAGGTTCATATTTTTATATTAAATTGATTCGCTTGTCTAATTATTATTATTATTATTATTAATCATAGTAGTATTAGTAGTAGAGGTAGTACAGTAGTAGTAGTAGTACCAGTCTGCCCCCTAGTGGTGAATGTGTACTATGCCTGTGTATAGGCGCATGTTTATTTAGCTCAGATTTTTTTGATATTTGCTCTGGCAATCTCTCAGTCTCTCAGAATCCTAAACAAGCCACTTAATTTAGATAACAGTTTTAAATCCTCCCCAATCTTCATTTTTAGGACAAAATTAATTTTATCTGTAATTTTCTTCAGGCTAAGCTCTTAGCTCATAGCCTGGCTCTCATCAATATCATAATATCAAAGGCTAAAAATCATGTAACTAGCAAATTAAATGACCAAAGAAATAAACATTTTCTTTTGTATTAATATTATAATGGCTTTAAATTCAGTACTTTAGTCATGAAGGCTACATTTAAGCAGGTTTTGCGCCTCCACTGCTATTATCTTTTTTATTTTGTGCTTTGCATTAGTGCCACCTTCTGGTCTTGATTTCCCTTATATTCATTTTAGATTAAATCCTCTTTTCTAGTCCCATTGCCTTTAAGAAACCATTAAATACTTTCTTTCTATTCCGCTTTCTCTATTTTCTAGTACTTTTCACAGTGTACTCAATCTTTCCAAATTCCCTTTGCTCCTCCAATCAAAGTCCCAGCAGTCTCATTATCTGTCCAACTTTGCCTTGTCTTGGTGTTTACCAGTGGTCAACTGAAAGTTCCCACTTCGTCTCATTATCTGTCCAACTTTGCCTTGTCTTGGGATTCCACCATATGCGATAATTGGTTCACTTTAATAATGTGACATTGTGTAAGAAGAGCTCCTCCCCTGACTTCTTGTTTAGATCTGCTGTTCTCTGGTGGGGTGTTTACTATTTCTTTAAAACTGTGGATTAATGAGCCTTGGATGTCCATGACCTTGTCACTAGTTCACCAGTTGTCCTTCCTTGGACTACATTTGGTACTGTAGGTACTAAGCACTGCACCACAGGAACACCTCAGAAGACCTGCCATTTTTTGGAGATGCGCTAACCCAGCTATTTTCTTGCACAACAGAGCTAAACTTTGCTAGGGGACATTGCGATTCTGGTTGTCCAAGATGGCAGCTTCCATAACATCTTTTATTTGTTTACTGTCTGTAGCTCAAGGCAGGTCTTTATAAAATAGATTTTGAATGAGCATGAGCTATAGTCCTTCTTACCTACACTGGTAAGAAAACTACATTTTTACCTAATTAACTACTTTAGGGGTAAGAGACCAAATCTGAAAATGTTTTTATCTGCAAAATCACAAAAAAAATCACTAGTGATCAAGTTAGGGTCTTCCTGTAATGGTATAAAAATACAGTTTGGTGTTTCAGGTTGCACTGACTGAAGGCATCATATCTGTCCTGTTTTTAAACTGTTTCCTGTCGTGTTTTACTCACTTGCTTACTAACGTACTATACGTGTGAACTGAAATTAATCTCACTGTAAATAATTTTCTGCTTTAGCTGATTATTTTCCAGCCTACACTTACTAATTCTTTCCTATTTTTCTCTCTCTCTCCCCCATCTCACGCTTTCTCACCATTTCCCTCATTTAATCCTTGTTCACCTTTCAGCCGTCGACCCCCACCTTCCCCTACCAGACAGGTCCCGTAAGCTACGGGTCTATCAGGATCCTCTCCTCCTGGACCAAGCACTCACACACTGCTCGGCTCTCAGAAACTGCATGTCCCAGGCTTTCTCATCACTGCTCCTAGATCATTCCTACACTCTGCCTTGTGTGTGCACATTCCCCTGCAGTGCTAGTGTCCATGTTAGCCACGCTTGTCTCGTGAAGTGTCTCTGTGCCTGCGATCTGAAATGGCCAAGCAGGACTCACAACGAGTCCTACGCACAAGCCCTCTGATACACACTTGCTTTTTAGTGTCGCCTCTCTAATCTGTAAAATCCATGGTGATCATGCTGTGCTTACTGATCTCCGATCAGTGCAGCCAGGCTCCTCATTGTGCATGTTTTGTTTTTAAGAGTATATTTTTATGCGTGTGTGCGCGCTCAGGTGTGTGCAGGTCTTGCTACCTTGCTATGTTAATAATATTTTTAGTAAAAGTGTGTGTGTGCGTGATTACATCCCAGTGTCCCCTGAATGAGTGGTCAGTGAGTAAAATAGTGTGTGTGTGAGAATGAGAGAGTTGGAGTTAAGACCACTCTGGTGAATATATAGTTTAAAACCTTGCTTGCTGTAATTATCCACTTTACTATGCAGCTTTCTATTGGTCAGTAAGGATCGCAGAGGAACACAATTGCATGACAAGTTAAAGGAAAAACCTTAACAAGTAAGGGAAAAATTGTAAAAAAATAAAATAAAATAAAAAAATCACACCAGACTCAAGAACAGTGACTTGGAGTGACCGGAGTGATGAGTGCCCATGTGTCAACCCAAATGAACACCTACAAGGGATTTGAGGAAAGTGTTTGACAGGGCTCTCCACCACTACAAATGAGGAAGTGTGGTTTTAAATTATATATTTGTTCCCCCCAGTCTAATTCTACAGACTTAAATTGTTCTAGCAGCTCCTGGTGGTCAAACACTTTAAGACACTCTGACTAGGTTTTTTCCTTTATTTGCCTTCCATCTGATTTGCAGTTTTTGCAAATAGCGAGATCAACATCCAGACCAAGATTTAGATTATAAGGGCAAATATTTAGGTTAAGGCTCTGAGTTTTGATACCAAGAATAGGTGGTATATAACTAATGTCCCCTATCAATACAGAACTCCTGACTAATGAGACTAATATGTTCTTCCAGTGTTTGGTGGGTTTCTTCCAGGTACTCTGAATTCCCTCCTACAGATGAAAGGCACATGCGGCATGCTGATTGGTGTTTCCAAATTGCCCATAGACTGTGATTTGCCAAGTACGTGTATGGGTGTGCTTGCGCCCCCGGTGAGTGGGTACCCCATCCAGTTTCTTGGGACAGGCTCCAGGTCTCCCATGACTCTATAAGATAAGTACTATAGACAATGGATGGATGGAGACCAGGGTTCAAGATAATAAAACAAGATACAGAAAAATTCAGAGTAATGAGTTACAATACTCTGGGTAAGGAGCGAGATCCAGACCAGTACTGACTATTAAGACTGAGAGGCAGAGATATGGATAATGATTTGGTGCAGTTAGATGTGCAGCAGGAGGAAGATTAAGTTAATATACTTGCTTTTAATTATGGCTGGCTCATGTTCATTTGATGTGTAGATTGTGCACATCCTCAGTAATTAACGCAACGTGCCCAGAAGATGCAATATGCTTATAAACAGTAGGGGGCAGTGTAGTCCGTTGGCACATCATAAATGGTGAAACGTTTCAAGGTGAAGTTGTGCGACCAGGTCCAAAATTACCCCACATGTATGATGTTTCTTTACCCCTGTACAAATATGAATATTAAGAGACAAATATGAATATGAGAACAGATAGCTGGGAATAGGTCTTCTTACATGTTGACTTGGAAACTGAGCTGCTTGAGCGTTGCCATGGTCATTTACTTTAAGCAAAACTGTTGGATTGAATTCTCCAGGGTGCCCCCTACTGGAATCCTCTGGTAACATTTATTATGCAGGCAATTATGTGAAGATATGTTTAAATATAAGGCATGGTGTAACAGTAAGTATAACTCAGGCTAAATCATTTGCTGTTATCAGGAATTCAGAATCAGAAATTTTAGAATTGTTAGATACTGATCTAGACCAAGATTTAGTGTAATGTGACTTTGACAAACCAAAAATCTAAACAATCTATTATAAAAGAAATCAGGCCAAGACTTTTTGAATCAGATCAAAACCATGAGATCTTAACTCCAGCTCTGGTGCGTACGTGTTATGCGAGTTGATTCATTGTGTGCATGTTTTGTCAGTGTGTTTGTTCATGTGTTTTTGCTGTCTATGATCGGCACTAGCTCTGATGTTGAAACGACCCTTACCTCATCTAGTTGTTATTCTGTTATATGTATATATTTCATATATATGTGTGCCTGTGTCTTCAAGACTGTCCGGTCTAAAGACAGGCTGATTAGCAAATCCTGGGACTTACGTAACCTTCCAGCTGAACAGACAAATGTACAAACATCACATCACAAGAGCTTGGTAAAATACACTATCCTCTCTGCTATACAGTAACTGTGCAATGTGGCAATGTGTGTTTATTACTTAAAGTAATAATAGTGATTTTTTGATTTTTTTTTTTTTTACATTTTTAATAAGACACTGGATAAGAAATCAATTATGAAACAGACTGCCATAATGTCTTCAGGATGGATATCCAGGAAGAGAGTGAATATTATTTATGTTCTGAATGTTTGAATGTTGTCAGTGATATTTTTAACACCGTGTCAAATAATTCACCTGTTTTTTCCCAGCATCCTATCTGTTCAAAATCTGCATTCGTTCCACAGTGGCAGCCCTAGACTTTCATTACGTAAGATGAAAAAAGGGTTCAAAAAGATCAATTAGATTAGCACCCGTTGCAGTGGGCAGTTGATGTGTTGTTTCTGTGGGTCTCTGTCCATTTAGTGTACTGCCAGGTCAAGCAGGTGATTATGTTTGTACTTGAAATCTGTTTTTGTTCATATCGTCTCTCACTGTATCTCAGAATTCTGATTCATAATACTATAATGGCGTGAATAAATCTGTATTGCCAAAGCTAGTCATAGAATCAATCTATATACAATATGCAACAGAACATTATAGTGTTACACACATATACACACACATCTATACATATATATAAAGAAATAATATTGTTCACTGGAGGAAATCTCCTCCGTTTTGTAAATGTGGTTCTTTTGAGGGATATGTAAACTGTATTGGTGATGATATTCCTTATGTAATTCAATAAAACGTGTTGCAGACAGTTATCATCATTGTGTTTTTTATTTTATTTAAACTATGTTCATAGCTGTAATGTTAGCAAAAAACACACATAGATAAGAGGATAAGGATTTTGGCATAGTTGACCCAGTCTTCCAGGATATTCATATACACATTTGTTTCCCTTAGTATTTTCCCACAAGCACAATAGGACAGAACAAAGAATCTGACTCACAAACATTTCAGCTGCAAGTGACATTTAAATTGCGATTTTCCCAGTTCCATTCAGGTTAAGTATGACATTGGGAAAACATCAAATCTTAACAACCAGTTCTATGGTCAGTGTGGTCTCACATTTCTCTTGGTTGACATACAACATAACTACCAATATTCTACTAATAATCAGAATAAGAATACATCATGCAAACACCTCAACTGGAACAGTCTGAATCAGAATGAAATTCCACTTGGAATAGAGGAGTGGTGTAAACAACTTGAAAATCTGTTTAATAGGTGAATAATAGCTGTGTAAACACTTGGTCTATCACTCCCTCCCACCTGTCTTTACTTCAGACTTTCATTCACTGAGGCTCTGGCTTAGGAAAGAGCTCTGATTTGTTAACACTTCACACAGAATAAAGCATCCAACCAATCACAGACTAGACTGCATTCTGGTAACCAATCATAATGCAGAAGGTGGGATTCATCGGAAAATAGGAGAAGCCGAAACTAACCTCAAATTTAAAGAAAAATACTACTTCAGAAAGTCTTTCCGCAGTGGCCACATACAGTAGAGTAGTAGTAGTAGGGCATTGACACGCTCTTGTTTGGCGCCACTGGTCGGTCGTACAAATCCGAGGAGTCCTTTGCGTAACGTCGGCCGTGTATTTTTGTGTGAAAATGTTAACCATCGAAGATGGTGTTTTTATAGCGGAGCACGTTTTTAAAAGATAGCGATAAATACATGGATTTGGTTTGTGGAAAATTTCAAACAGCTTTTACGGATACAAGAATACCACATAGAGATACTGTGTAAAATTTAATAAAGAAATACATGAGTGAGAATAATAATGAGTTCAATTAAATTAATCTTTTAACATAAACTGTATGTGGCCACTGCTGAGGGACTTTTGAATGTACATTATTTCTGGCAGATTAAATGCATCACACTGGCCAGAGTCTCTTTGTGCCTTTCTAGCCTGTAAACGTAAACATCTGGATGTAAACATCTTATCAGATCAGCGACTATAAACGGTACGGTAAAGAATTTCTAATTGGAATAATTTCAAAGATTGAAAAAAAAAGTTAGTTAACTACAAACTGCAAACTTTGTACAAGGACTTTTAGGATTTTTACAAATGCTTATGGTATTTATATAGGAATCTTTAAAAAAATTATTCTATATACATTTCACATGAACGCTAATAAAGGTTTTGTGATCTGGTGTATTTAATAAGATTACATTCATATTTCTTTAAAAATAGCTTTTAGCTTGAGGTAAGCAATCCGATCAATTGAATTATCCATGGTTCTCTCGAAAAAGTAAACAATTTCAAAATGGTTCAACTTATAGAAAAACACAGTTGTCTACAGCACTCATGATTGCAAACTGAAATGAAGGGAGGATGATGAAGCTATGAAATAGGTTAAAAAAAACAACAAAAAAGCAAGATGAACTACAATAAGGTAAGTATATCTAAATCATTTGTGTTCTAATAAAATTAATTGGTTTCTACAGTACTGTTAAGCATTCGATGTTAAGTAATTATTAACATAATTGGCATCCAGTACTGTATGTTGTATTACCGCCACCCTCTGGTATTGATCTCCCCAATCTTTCTTTCAGTTTAAATCCACTTTTCAACCCCTTAACAAATCCATCAAATACTTTATTCCTTGTACTTTTCCTTCATTTTCTAAAATACTTTTCACAGTTCAATCAACGTTTCCAAACTCCTCATTGCTCCTACCATGCAGGTTGGGGTGGAGCTCCATCTGACTCACAAGGAAGCCTCTAAACCCTGTGTGGTGACCTCCTATAAGGGAAACCCTCCTCTCGGCTTGTTGCTCTGTTCTGCAGTTCTCTGACAGGGCGTGACTCTGCATTTACATAGACACCGAAACTGCATGTTTGGAAAAGGAGTGACACTAAGATTGAGGTATGAAAATTACTTAATCTGAGAGGTGTTTAATTTAGAACATTCACACACTTATCAAGAGCTCTGATACCTGTGTAAACTTGTTAAAGGAATAGTATAATATTGGACCTTTAATGTATTTTCCGTAGATATTTCACGTTTGAATTCTTAAACACGTCAGAAACATGCCAACTAGTTGGTACAATAGCAGTTATGACTACTGTGCAGTAGGTTAGACTAATATGAATCTGAATGGAAAGGTATAAAAGACAGAATAGTGAGCATTTAGCAGTTTATGGGTGCAATAATAGAAGGATTTTGACAATTTGACAACGCAGGCGTACGGTATGTACTATTTTTGCCAATTTTGCTGCTGTATTATGAATACATACAGTACAAATTCAGGATGTACCATTACCGGAACATAATCCCCTTTACGGTGGTAACACTAAGCCTGCTTTATGTTCTGCTGCATCACAGAAACCCTTTATTAATGGGTTTATTATTTTTTTTCCAATAAAAGCAAATTTCAGGCACCATATATTTGATGTGGAGGAGCTTTATTGTGCCAGAGACAGTGTAAAAGGACAGAGTTCCTGACTTGTGATCTACATACACTCCTATTCTGGAGGAGCTGGGCTTCATAGGGATTTTAGTTTCTTTGTTGTTGTGTAAGATTAAGTACCTGGAGGAGAAACACTGCAAACTCCAGGACTTATCATTACGCCCAAACACACACTCATTACCGTTTCCCCTCCTTGTGATGTCTGTGTATGACACTGCAATAGAAACCCCATTACTTCCACTCCACTCCACCTCCCAGTAACAGGGTTTACTTACACTCTCTCTACACAAAACATGAAGGTAAGTTTGAAAATAATAATTCGGCATTCTTAAATCACCACTGTGTGTTCATCAGATAGACAGAGATTTTGTGACATGTCAGGATCCAGCATGAACAGACAGGAGTCTAATGGAAACAAACAAACAAACAAACAAACAAAAACATTATGAACATTTAATAAATTTTAACGTGTAAGAAATTCCAGAATTTTGCAACAATTTCATGCAACCATGTACAGTAGTGCATGCAGAATGCATGTCTATATCAATAATATATAACTGTCGACTTTTTAGAAAGCTTTTGATCATTTGTTGTTTCTAAAACAATACTGTATGTTTTCAGGTTTTAAACTATGTTTCAAAACACCAAGATAGTCATGTCCATAAGTACCTGGACAAGGACAACATTTTTGTATATTTGCATCAGTACTTTAAACAATGTATCAGTTTTACTTGTACTTCAGTCCAGTGGTTTGTTACATTTCACCAACATTCACACTGACAGAATGTGACTTTTGAAAAATCACTTCTTATATTAATTGTGTTGAGTTATTTAAATTGCTCTTGTTTCAATAATTTATTAAAAACAGCTACAGTTTAGTGAGAAAGCAGTTATACATCCAAAATTAACTCCCTGACTTTTGCGGTAGTATTTGCGTTAGAATCTTACACAGAGTTCCTGATGTCATTTCTGATACTGTAGGGAACCAGGTTATATAAAAAGGAGCAAAAACATTCTAAAAAACAAAAAGAGCACAGATTCAGGTAAGAGCAGGAACTGTTAACATAAATGGGGCTAAACCTCTTGTGTTTTTATAAAGACAATATTATAAGTTTATATTATCATTGGTTTGATCCAAGATGGCGCCGGTGCGTTTGGTGCATCATCTACCTGTAAATCCAAGCTCATTTGTTTGTTTATTTCCTTTACTTGAACGCATTACCCTAGTACTTTGTGAACTACACTGACTTCTGGTTTGTTTTAGAATCAATTTTAAAATGATACAATTTGTTTTTAAAACTCTTTATTATTTAGCGCCAGGGTATTTAAATGAACTCATTATACCATTAATTTGTCATTAAATGTGATCTGATCTTCATCAAGTTGACATTGACAAATATAATGTGGCTAAAATAATAACACAAAGAAATCTGATCTTTCATGTCCTTATTGAACACACTCATTCAACATTATTGGATTAGTAGTGGAAAAAGCAAGTGGAATTCCAAAAGGTTTACATACTTTTTCTTGCCATTGTATATATTAAAAAACAATTTCAAGAAATATTTTAGAAAAACGTTTTCTCTAAAACTGCATAAGGTTACAAGACTTTCTACTGGTTAGTGCTTTTTTTTGTCCAAATAAAATTCAACTAGGAGGGATGTTCAGATCAAACCAGGACTTTTGATTGTACAGAATAACAAAGCACAGTTCTGAGAGTAAAGACTCCCTGTATTTCTCTATATAACCCCCTGCTACACTAATGCACTTCTCCCAGAGTTCCACTAGTGCTTGAATATCATTAAGGTAGAAAGTTTTCTCAATACTCTGGGTATTTCTTTAATACTTTGACAAGTGCTAAATATATTTGATAGTTTGGTTTATTTATGACTGTTAATAGGGGTCAGGGGTAGCTCAGTGGATAAGGCATTGGACTATGGTTCGGAAGGTCCCAGGTTCAAACCCCACAACCACCAAGTTG
>JAOTRS010000040.1:1361486-1381340 GCA_028565755.1 Dinotopterus cunningtoni | reverse complement strand
AAAAACATTTAATCTGCATCATTTGTACACACACACACACACACACACACACACACACAGAGACAGACAAAAGGACTTACAGCTGCTTGTGAGAACAGGGTTGTAATATGAAGACCTGAAAAAGATGCAAACTCTATGTTTATGTATCTATATCTTCATTTATCTATTCATGTAAACAATATAGATGAACTACTTGTTTCCTGTATAACATTCATCCTGTATACTGTGTCTTGCTACATGCATCATATTGTCTAACAAAAGGCAGAATCACACCCCAGTGGTGTGCTTATAAAGAATACATATAATCAGGTGTGTGTCTGATGCGCCACCTGCTGCTGAGACTGAGCGTGTCGCCCTCGCCGTGTCCTCTCCCAATAGCCTGCGAGGCTCGTTTCCCCAACTCCAACATCTCCTTCATATTTAACTCCACATTCATCACTGAAATATAACCATCTACACACACACACACACCATTTCTCAGCAAGCCCACTGCACAGTAATGTGAGACGGACAGAAGGAAGCTGTTAAAATGTATACAATATGATTTCATTATATATTGCAGGAAGTGGTAGAGATTCCCAACAAGGGGGCGGTATTGACCCTGAAAACCACAGACTTGGCCTTCCTGACTGCTTGAAGAAGAAACTTGACTTTTTGTGCGAGTTTTTTAATTTTACAGAATAGGAGCCAAATTATTTAACCAATTATAACCAGAAATTCTTATTTGAACCCTTATGGAGGTGAGGGAATGTGTGTGTGTGTGTGTGTGTGTGTGTGTGTGTGTGTCATACCTACACTATATTTTCACACTTCTGTACTTCTGAGTTTACCATTTAATTTTGTAAATTCTGTTCCCTCTATAATTTCAATTTCTAATTTAATTCTATTCTATTTGGCAACTTAATTTCTATCTTAAAAATTTCTTCTATCACAAATTCCATAGTTTGATTGTATTGTCAAGTGGGATATTTTAATTTGTAGAAATATGAAATAAAATTAGAATATGATTTACCCAATTTTCCCCCAAAATTTACACTTGCTCATCTGGCCTGTTTTGTGCAAACATACCACAAATGGTTTAGGTATAGTTTATCGGCATGTCCTCCTTACACTTGTTCTGCGAGTCCCTGGCCAACCATTTGCCCTTGGGGCAGTTGGTGGTGCGGATGATGCTGACCGTGTCTCCGCTCTTCACCTGCAGATCATGTTTACGCAGTTTGCTAGCCAGCAGCACACGAGCATGATACATGGGCTCCTCCTGTCCGGTGATCTATTGGGAAAGAGAGAGAGACAACAAAAGCAACTAAATAATATCCCATGTCTAGACAGTAAAGTTTTGTTGAAGTGGTACCTTCTGACGGGATGCTGTAATATATGGGCAGAAAAGTACAAAAATTGAAATTGAATCTTAAGCAATGAATACAAAGTAACGAGTTAAACAATGTCATTTAATACAAAATATTTTTCCTTTATCACAGGATTTACAGGACCATTTTTTTTTTTTTTACCCTATTGCAGCTCCATTCATCTTAACTGCCTGTGACCGATGAGACAAGGTGCCAGCATGTTAGGTTTATTAAAGGTCCCATATTTTAAATTTTTAGAAAAAAGATAAAAAAAGATAACAGGTCTCAGTGCATCCTGGGCTGGGGGGTGGGGGGGCTGTTTAGGTTTTCTTATATGATGTCACAGAGGGAATCTAATCGACTTGTATTTAATCCCCAGCCAGCACGAAAAATAAAAAAAATTAATAAATAAAAGGGCAGAAAGCACTGAAAGTCTTACCTATTTTTGGACATGCACACTGACAACTATAGATGGGGTAAATTGATTCAGTTAAATATCACAATTATCTTGTGTCGGCAATTCATGTATTGCAACACCAACTCCAAAATCGCTGTATTAAAATCGCTCTTTAACCTTTCTATGTTTGAATTTGAGGTTGCAAAATATTGCGGCATTTCTTTATGATGCTATAGATGGTGCACTTTTCACACATTATATAATATATAATATTATATAATATAATAATATATATAAAAATTCTAAAACTATATATTTATAAAACTGTGATAGTAACAGAATCGCAAAGCAAATTAAATCAGGACCTAACTATCGTGATGCTATCCATCTGAATATCTAAAAATAATCAAACATTTTACTAAGAATTGGGCCTTAATTCAATAATCTACAACACCGAAGAGACAACCCTGTCCCCTTTGACCGCGTTTCTTTATATATGCGCACTGTATTCATTTTGTTACAAGTTTGAATTTCCCTTGAACGTCATACATTCTAGTATGAGAAACTAAATTGTAACCCACTGCATGTTCTTTTCTTTTTAAAATAAAGCACTTCAGACAATTCACCTCCTCATACCCATTTAGTATGATCCACATGAAAGAAAATCAATATCTTTAACTGTCCTTCCCTCCGAAACAATAAATTAAAGCACCAGCCTCTTTGAATCGTCCACTTCTGCGAAGGGTAATGACAGCGTACACTACAGAAGAGCCAGTAAAAATGAAGATGGAACAAGGAATCAGACTGAATAGTCAAGAGTGAACGTCACACTAGCTTTTGATGAGACAAGCAATTCAAAAGATTTAAAAATGGATGCTGAGCCTGCATTGCTTTGCCGCTTGACAGGTATTAATTTTACTTTGTTATCCTCGGATACATGTGTCATGCTCAACTGTTAGATAATAAGCACAGCACAGCCGGATGTCTCTATACGACTGTAAGCGCTGTTTGCTTGGATATGGCAACAAAAGGACTGATGGAAACGCTTGGATTAAGGCTTTCAAAATTAAATAGATCACCGACATCCGTCAAATCAGCTTTGTGATAAATCTCACAAAGCACGGATTATCGGATCTCGGTGATAGAATCGCTCACTCACTTTGAACTTCTTTTTCATCTCATTTTCCCTTTTCTCCTTCTCTTTCTGCTCCTTCTTCTCTCGCTCCAGACGCTGCTTCTCTCTCTTCCGTGCCTCTTTCTCTTCCTGGTGGTCAGGGCTCAAGCGATCCTTCCTGACAGATGCAGCACTATGAAAGGGTACGCATCTAAGATTCCGAAAGGTCATAAGATGAACACCAATGTAGCGACAGGAACTAACTTGCTTCAGACAATCACATTATTATGATTTTTGTTTATTAAATCCAAAACTTCAGGTTATTACCTATCCCAGACAGGTGGAGTCATACCACTGGCTTCTGTATTCATGCCCATCCTGCAGGTTACAGAAATGAGATATAAAAAAATGTCGTCCCAAAAAAAAAAAAACACACAAATCAGATTGCTAGGGTGATTGTTTTAAGAGCCAGATTTAACATTAAATATCATGAAAACAAACATTACATACCCTTGTGCAACATGCCATACACTCTTGCGGTTTTCGTCCTTCTATAGTAAGAAGAAATAATAAAGAAAATACGTACATACTAAATGTCTGATCCCTTTTTTTTTCAATAAAGAATGTGAAGGGAATTGACTTACCCCAGGTGATTCAGCATAGGGATCTGAAACCATCAAATAATGCATTAGTCCTATCTCAAACTTTCTCTGTTCCACTTCTCTTCTAAACATACCATTTTAGTGTTTATGTAAAAGAGCTACTGCTGAATCATGCTCCCAAGAGAAGAGCAGGTCACATTATATATGAGGTCACATTGGGGGGGAGGGGGGGGGGACTAATTGGCCCATCTGAATGTCTAAATATGACAATTTTCATTTTGCATTACATGTCCTCTTTAAGGCAAATGTCCGGTACTATATATTTATAAAACTGTGATAGTAACAGAATCGCAAAGCAAATTAAATCAGCACCTAATTATCGTGAAGCTATTCATCTGAATATCTAAAAATAATAGGTTAGCATCACCATAAATAACAGATCTTTTATCACCTTAAGGATTATTAGTAGTCTCCACACTTACTCTTTGGAGTTTCTTTCCGTTTACGGGAGGAATGACCAAAATTAAATCGGCTGATTGCCTCCACCTCTTCATAGACGTTGTCACAGACTTCGTAATTATCATCCCGATGGATGATGCTGAAACAAACAAACAAAAAAACAATAAATAAATAAATAAATAAAAACTTTGGACTCCATATTTATATTTTCTTTTCAAGACAACTGCACAAATTGCACATGGGTGATTTTTTTATGCAACTCATCAATTAAAGTTTTATTAAGCCATAAAATTATGCATAATTTGAGTGTGGACTATTTGAGTGACAGCTGCATTGCTGGTGTCAAAATGCCAGCTCTCTGCTATGCATCACTTTAGCTAATTGAAACCATTGTAGTTTAACTTGCCACAAAGACACAAGACGATGTGTAGGGCATAGATGTTAGCATATAAATAAACAGTAGTCACCTTCACATTTTCGGTAAACTAAAGCTAATCTAGCCATCTTATGGCAACTGCGGTAAGTCGGTGTGCTCCCATCATCAACCAGGACCTGGTCATTTTGCCCATTTATGGATTAACCAGAGTTTAGGCAAAGTCAGCTTCTGCCAAGATGGTGATGACCAGAGCTCACACAGTTGAGCTTCAAAAGCACTTTTCAGAAAACCTACAGGTGATGTCAGAGGGTTTTTCCAGTTCTTATACAACTGATGGTCAGTAACAGTTTTGGACGGGTGGCCTTTATACCCATCAGACCCAGTGAAATAGCTGTGACAGCTGTGTGATAGAGATGCAACTTCTGTACCTTAACTCTTACTGTTTGCACAGATGAAAAAATATCACAGATTAGACCAACATTACATTCTTATACATAACGCTTAAGAACACAAGAAAATGTGTTATGAACATACCTTGGTTCTGATGGAAGTTCATTGCTGACGTAGGAATCGGTCAGTAGGTTCTGAGGGCAGTGCATTGTGATCTCAGAAGTCACAGCTTCCATGAGCTGAGCTTCAAGTGCCATGATCGATTGTGAATCAGGCATATGCCCTAAACTGGATCCCTGCAGATTCCAATCTCCAGGTTCTGCAGGACCTGTACCATGCATCTCGACTTCATCGTTGTGTAGACTACCATCACACCCTTCTTCGGGTCCTGGAGGGGTGGCACTTAAGTCTGTGGCTTCCGTCTCCAGACTAGAAACATTGATTACATTGGGGTTTATTGTTTCCAACACAGAACTCGCAAAATCTTGAAAGTGAGGGACATCAAACTGAGGAGGTGGAGGCACTGGCGCATTCTCAGCAGCCACAGCTTCAGGACCTTCACTGCCTGATCCAGAAACTAGATCTGGAATAACCAAAAAACACGTTTAAAACTTTTCTTAAAGTAGTAGAGTTTGTTTTTCATGCAACATCAAGGACAGTTGCTTGGTTCCTGACAAGAAGGTCTTTTCCAACCTTGATCTTAACATCTTCAGCAATTTTCCAAAACTTTTATTCAAATTGGTTTGCATCAGAAACACACCTGAGCAGTTGTGGATTAAGGGCCTTGTTGATGACCAAACCATGTAAGCTTGGTATTGCTGGGATTTGCATTTGACCACCAAGCCAGTACATCATCCACCCCTATCTTAAGTTACAATTTTAGGCTAATCAAATGTCACAACCTAAAAACCACACAGCAACCTGTTTAAATGATAAATCTAAAGACCTCCCCTTTAAATAAAAACTACCCGTTTGATTATACAAGCTCTGAATTGCCTTCCTCAGATAAACAACTTACTTGTGGAGGCTTTTTTAACTGTTTTCTCCAGCTTCTGGGTCCTGTAAGCACTCATATCGACATGTGGTGGCCTTGCTGGTTTCTTAGGCAGGGGGGCTAATGATGTCACATTTGGCAAGACTTTAATCAGAGGAGGGGCACAAGCACCAGGCTGTACTGGCTTCATATCACCATTCAGGTGCAAAACAGGTCCTAGCCATTAAAAAAGTTAAACATGCTTTTAGAATAATTTACAGTAATTCAGATTCAGAGCAAACACACAGAGAACAACTGACATGTAGAATTTCTTGACATAACGTACTGTGTGATGTGTAAACATCTATATTTACATCTATTTATCTACATACACTACCAATCATATAATATTACCATATGTAACTATAGCATTTTGCCAACAACATAAATATAAATGAAATGGCTGTTAATTAAAGCCATGTGAAAATTACAGATATTAGGTCAGCCATCTGGTCAGGAAACGCTAGCTGTGTCACAACGCAAATACACTGCCATGCTTTTAGCTATGTTTTAACTGAACCAACTCTTTATTCACTCCAGACACCTGAGATATAACGCCATTTGGTCAACTTACTATGATTTATACCATTGGTTTGTGGTAGATTTCGCGTTGGAGAGTTAGCAGCTTGATATCCTGATGTCAGAGATGAAGATTCTGTATGAAAGTTTCCATACTCTGCAGGAGGAGAAGGGCTCTCTGATGATTCTTTACTGGAGTAAAAGCTCTTGGGTCGGGTATAGACCAGAAGGTTCTTGGGCGAGAACTTTTTCTTGGCTCTTTCCAGAGTGCTGAGGACATAAGGAAAGCTACCCCCATTAGATTGATCTTCACCTGTAGGCGATGGTGATGATGGCTGATCTGGGCTGGGACAGGATGACCCCGAGTGTGAGCCACCATTTTGAGGGCTGACTCCGTTCTCCATAGTGTAGCGTTCAGACTGTGGCTTGCTGCTTTCAGGATGTTCTGCATTATTCAGAATGTCCTTAATGGACTTGGAAAACTTGGCGGGTTTGAACGGTGTAGGCATGACCTTCTTTTTGCACTTGATTGGTGACGTTACCAGCTTGGAGGAAGAGGTGGCTTCCTGCTTTAGAATGTTAGAAGAAGAGGTAGATGAAGATGAAGCCGGCAGCACAAGAGGCAAGTGACGATCTTTAAACGAGCGTCTTCTAACATCACTTCCAATGCCGTTCGTGTCAGTTGGACAGTAACAAGATGGGGTAGCACTGGGCCATTTCCCTGATAGCAACTTTTGCTCGTCTCTTAAGTTGGTAAGAATTTTGTCCTCAGTAGAAGAATTAGTTAAGGAATTGGCACGACTTGCTAACGGAGGGAAACGTTTTGGTTTGTCCAGAACTACAGGCCTGTCTTTCAACTGGTTACTTTCTTGAAACTTGGCTCGAAGGGACTTGAAATCAATGGCAGCCTCCTGCAGCAAGTTAAAAATAAAATTAAATAAGAAAAAGAAGAGCATGAATGGCACTTTAGTCCTTTATTAAAATGCTCAAATGCCTTAAAATGTTTGCAACCTTTAAAATAAAAACCTAAACCCAACAATGTCATATAGTTAGGTTTTTGTTATGACCAAGTCTGCAATGCCAAAAGTGTTCCCTTAGTGGAAGTTGCCTTGTGTTGAATAAAAATACCAAATGATTATCAGATCACCTAGTTTACAGCACTCTCACACCCCAAGTTGTTGAACCAACTTAAAATGTGTTGTAATGGGAAATTAGTGGAAGTTACAAAGACAAAGGCATTACATTATGGAAGGTAATATTCAAATCAGATTTGCCCATAAATATACAAAGATTTTACACTCTGTGTAATCTTTCTAAAGTTGCAGTAATTAATTTCAAAAGGAATCCATGGCTTTCAAGGGATTATTAAAAACAGAATATAACAATGATACTTTTAAGCAAACAGGAAAAAAAAAATAATAATATATATATATATTTTTTTTTTTTTTCCTGTTTATATATATATATCAAATTATAACTAAAAACAGTCCTCATACACACAACTAAATTTGTAGTTTTGCTTTTTATATTATATAAATCACCTTTGAGAAAAAAAATAATTTAAACATGTTTTGTGTTTGTGTGTGTGTGTGTATGTGTGTGTGTGTGTGTGTGTGTGTAACAGTCACCAATATGTCTGAACTCGCATAAACACCATTCAGCTCTGTGTACTGAATTTAAAAACTATAATTAAAAAAAGTTTCAAATGAAAAAAAGGGAAAATTTGTAACAAATGAACACTGACAAACAAACAACAGTCGGTAATCAAACTATCATCCTGTTTGTGTTTATAGAATTTCAACAACTAAATCATTGCAAGGTTTCCTTACCATTTTTCCTTTCCCTCTTCATATAATAACGCTAATGACGATAATAATATTACTAATAACGCTAATGACGATAATAATATTACTAATAACGCTAATACTCAGCAGTGTTTCGGGTGAGAAGGCCAAACCGCCTCCGCGTCTTCATTAACAAAACCACTCCGAGCTCGTGCCCGCGCACATTCCGTCGGCAATTAATGCGCGCGCATCGCGCGAGGTTCCGTGAACGCGCACCGCTCTGTGCACGCGGGTCTGGGTTCTTTATCCTTCCAAAGTCTGAGTTGGTGTATTCCGTGGTGTTTTTTGTTTTTGTTTTTTTTTACTGAATCGGATCTTTTGATTCAGCTCTTCAGTGTGAGTCGACTCTTTCGTCTCTCAAACAGCATTTTATTTCTCCATAAACTGGACATTTATGATCAGACTTTGTTTTTACATGTAATCTGACTCTACCTTCTGATTGACACAGTAGTATTATTTTTAAAGAGGAATTCATTAAAAAAGAAATAATAATTAACACTGTTTCCATTTGGAAAACTTGGATTAAATCACAATGAGAAAATGGAGGCAAAATAATCTTGGGTTGAAAAAAAAGGGTTTTGCATCCTTTCATCTATCCATTAATTCACCCATCCAGCTAGCCGTCCATCATCCATCCAGCCATCCATAGAATAGACTAGAATACAATAGAATATATTTTATTGTCATTGAAACATGTGGCATGTCCAACGAAATTAGGTGCTTTACACATATTACACAAGATACAGTTATGCATATTGCACAAAAAAGTTACATATATTGCACTTTTACCCATATTGTACAGAGAATGCAAGATATTGCACAAGATTTACACATATTAAAAAAAAATAATTTGTACCAAAAAATTTCACTGAGCATTTAATGCTTGTACTGCTCTAGGGTAAAAACTGTCCTTTAATCTATTTTTTTTTTTTTTTGGTTTTGATTGTTTTGTACCAGCTGCCTGACAATAACAGTTCAAACAGGGTGAAAAGATCTTTAATGATACTACTAGCTTTGTTGAAGCAGCGGAAACTGGATAGTTCCTCCAATGAGGGTTGGATCTGATGATCTTCTGGGTCGAGTTAATTACCCTTTGGAGCTCTTTTTCTCTGTGCAACTGTACAGCTAGAAAAACAAACACAGAGACAGTATATCGCAATGCTCTCTGAAGGACACCAACTGTTTCTAAGAGATGTTATCCTCAGAAAATAAAGTCTCAGCTGTGCCTTTTTCACCAGCTCTGTTATGTTTGTGCCCCAAGTCAGGTTTTCCAGACACCAAGGTATAGGAAGTCCGTGACCCTCTCCACAACATCCATCCATCCATCCATCCTATCCATTCACCTATCCACCCATCATCCATTGATCTAGCCAGCCAGCCATCCATGCATCCAGCGCAATAAACTACATTAACTGGCATAAACATTCAGCTGCTTTTTATTTCTTTTAAAAAACTATTATACTTTGGCAAGTACATATTTTGGCAAAAAGTTAAAATGATAAAATAGTAATAGTTAAACACACTGACAAACAAATAGCAGTAAGTATAATATCATCCAGTTTGTGTTTATAGTGTTTCAACAATCAAATTCTTGCAAGGTTTCCTTACTATTTTTATTTACTCTCCATCCATCCACCCATTCAGTCATACATCTATCCAACTAGCCAGCCAACCATCCATCCAGTTGGTTATCCATTCACCCATCACAAATCCATATAGCTAGCTATCCATTTATCCATCCATCTATCCATCATCAATTCATCTGTTCAGTCATAAATCCAGCTAGCCATCCATTCATCCATCTACCAATCCATCCATCCATCTTTCATCCATCAATCATACATCCATTATCCATCAATCATCCGTCCATTATTCATCCAATCATCTAGCCATCCATTCACCTATCCATCTATCCATCAGCCATTCATCCATCCATCCATCCATCCATCCAGCACTGGAATGCAAGGCAACAGTGCCACCTTGCCCACTAAAAAAGAGTGAAAACATGAATATATACCAGTCTGCTCTCCGTAATTCATCTTAATGAACCAGTTTATACAGCTGAATTGTTCTTGATTGAAACATCATTGGCTTCGTACCAAAATGCCTCCTATATGTGTGATCATCACCAATTGATAGAAATTGCAGTCATGTCATACATCAATGTTTTACATTTATTTTTTTTCATCAATTTAGAATTGAACATGAAAGAAGAGCGTATTGAAAAAAACTTTTTTTTTTTTTTTTCAGTTTGTTTAGGAGTCCAAAGCATTGAAATAATCCCTAACCGAATAGACACAAAATACACAAAATAAGAGTGTTACCAAAGTATTAGATATTTTTTCCATACTATAGTTTTGCAGTCAGATCAAATGACCAAAAATGTATCACGTAATGCTATGCTAGCAAACAAAACACTTATTTCAAAACTGTTCTGTGTGGATTCATTGTGCAATGTCCACAAAAGATTTTTGTGTGGATCGTGTGTTTTCTCAGAGGAGGAGATTTACCAGAACGTGTGCACTCAGAAACTGATTGTTTACCTCCCGTCAAACATTTACCCTGATTGATCGATACTGACAAGTTTCTCTGAATCTGAACCTAGCTTTAGCGATCATCTGAAAACCAGCCTTGTTTCAGCCATGAGACATTTTTGGTCTGCTTCTGGGTCTTGTGTTATTTTGTCTTTGATTTTGGTGAATCAGTTTGTTGAGTCTGCTGGTTTCCACTGGAGCTCATGTTCTAACAGGTAAGTGAGCAGACATCTTGGACACTGTTCTTCTGTTATCTCTTATCTGACACATCAAATGGCTTTGTGGTTGTAATGTTTAGACATATAATGGTCACAGCACATAGCTGATGCATGGAACTCATCAAATGACCCTAATGAATTAAATGCAATACAAATAAAATGAAATAAACAAGTAAGTGACTAAAATAATAAAAACGCATGACAAAACAAAATCACAGAGGTGAAGAAATATCAAACAAAACAGAAGACATGATAGTAAACAATTAAATTAAATTCAATTTTATTAGTATAGTGCTTTTAACAATGCTCATTGTCGCAAAGCAGCTTTACACAATCAAAAGAATAGTAAAAGGCAATGCCAAACCTCATTCAAATCTGCCAAATAATTAAAAGCACTCTTAATGCTGTAGATGTAGAACAAGCACAGAGGGGATCAGAGGTATAGCTTGCTATTTTATTGATCCCAAAATATTCGTAATTTATTTAGGCTTAATTTTAATATTTATATTTCAGCTAACATATTAATCTAGCTGTGAAGTAGTAAGCATTGACAAGTGTCTGTGTCCTTGTCTGAAGGACTAAGGTCTTTTCCAGAAGAACTCGAGGTACTGAAACACCCACTCCCATAGACTGTAAGTTGAAGAGCTGGACACCATGGACCCGATGTGACTCCTGCACCAACAAAACGGTACAGAAAAAGACAGGAACAGAAAATACTGTATGTAAGCCACCCTGTTTTTATTTGGCTGCTTGTCCTGCTAGTTATACTCACCCTTCACTTGGTAATGTTTAGAGTCCTCAATTGCGATTGCAAAGATGTCTCATTTTTAGCCTTTACCTATCTCACTGGATTGTTCACATTTTGCCATGATCATGGATTTCTCCTTTCATCAAAATTGTTGTCAGACTTGTCCCAAAGACAAGAAGACAAGCCTATTCCACATTAACAAGATTAGATATTTGCACATTTAGAAGTGGTTTGGAAACGAGGGGGGGGGGGGGCGGTTCAAGTCAAACTGGAACTTCCGATTGTGCAGTTTTGCAAGTTAAAACTCCCTTAATTCCCTTTATATAATTCCCTGCTACACTAGCATTTCACAAGTGCTTGGATACCATCAAGGTATCCAAGGGGCATCCTGGTTTGATTTGAATACCCCTTGTATTTAGGTATACAGAGCTTGTAATAAAAGACCACAAAGCAGCTTTATGGAAATCCAAATTTCTAATGAGCAAAGACAACATGGAGAGGAAACCTTGTAATAAACCAAACTAAAAAGTGATCTCTTCATATTCTTCATACTTGTCTTGGTGACAATGGATATTTGTATTATAAATCATAAATCATGTACAGTCATGTGTACAAAAAGAAAAACAATATGCAGGCAAAATGTTGTTTGGTTTTCACTAAAAATGGCAATGTTTGAACATTAAGGCCAAATACTGTAACCTGACTTTGGTCTTATCTATCCATAGGACATTGGTGCAGAAGTCTTGTCGTTTGTTCAGTTGCTGTTTTGCTAACCTCAGCCATGTTTCCTTGTTGTTTTTGACAGAACAGCTTTCTCCTGGCAACTCCCTCTAAACAAACCATACTTGTTCAGTCTTCTTCTAATTGTACTGTTGTACTCATTGTCTTTAACATTTAACATGCTCAGTGAAGCCTGTAGCTCTTGAAATTTTTATTTTTTTTGTATTTCTCTGATCATTGCACCATCTGACCTTCAGGTAAAAGTGCTGTGCCATCCACTCCTGGAAAAGCAACTGTCTTAAATGCTTTTTACTTGTGAATAATCTCTCTGACTATAAAACATTGAACTCCAAATTGTTTGGAAATGGTTTAAACGTTTTTTCAGATTAATGTGGTGCAACAATTGCTTCCCTAAGACCATTAATTATGCCTTTCTCATGTCTTTTTGGCATTATGTTAATACAAACCGGAATGCTCCAGACCAGCCACTAGCCAAAACCTCTGGATTTACGTATACAATCGCTGATGATCAGTTAATCAAGGGATGATGACTAGCAGCACCTGGCTGCAACTTATCCTCTTTAATCCTGTGAAAGCAGTAAGGGTGTATGTAGTATTGCCCACATGTTTTTCTGTTTGGCTTCATTTTTATTAAATATATAGCATTGTGAAAAGGTTGTAGGTTTGAGGTTGTAGTTGCCCAATACTGAGACTTAGATTACATACAATCAGATGATGAATTTTATAATGTTTTTACACAAAAAAACCCATATAATTTAAAGAGGGAGCACTAACTTTTACACATGACTGTATGTGTTTAGAAACGTTTTCAGTATGTGGAGCGCCTCTCCCAGTTTGGAGGCACTCCTTGTGTGCACAGCCAATGGGATGTAAAACTGTGTCCCCCTATGGGCGAATGCAATCCTCAGGATGATTGTGGAGACATGTATACGTGCCCTGAAACAGGTCAGTAGCACTCAATTCTTTGGTCTAAATAACTATTGTACATGTTATTTCCAGTGTTGTTTTTTATTTGTACTCAAGTTCAAATAAGATACCAGTGATTTGATCTAAGCGCATTTAAGAAACAGAGGACTAGTATGTTTATGTGTATACTTCATGCAGGTCGATGCATTAGTCAACAACTTCGATGTAATGGTGACTGGGATTGTATGTTCGGAAGCGATGAAGACGACTGCGAGGAAATAAAAAGTCTAGAAACCAAGTGTGTCGGCATGCTCCCCATCCCTGGAGCCCAGAAGGCCACACAGGGGTAGGATTAAAGGAACAATACTTAGCACAAGGGTAACTGGGCAGCCACAAACATCCTTTATTAGCCTTTAAAGAAAATAATTTCAGATACCAAACAATGAGCTAAAGCTATGCAGATTCAGAGAATATTTACTGACCCTTTGGTTTCAATCTTTTTTACTAGATTAACCATCCTGAATGTTTTTGCCATGTTTTTCCCTGTGGGCTTATAAATGTTCTAACAACAGCACTGTAGGGGTTTTAGAAAATAACCTACAAACAAATATGAATTGAAATAAAATTTTGTTGCCCAAACATTAACTCTAAACTTTTACATAATGCTAGTTTTTAGATGCTGTAACATAAGTGATAACCAGAACTAACTTTCACAACAGTGAATGCAACTTTATACACTAAGTAGCCATAACGTTAACATATAAACATTAATTATCAATTATATACCAGTTAACTGGTGACAGGATCATGGGCACCCAAGGATCGCCCATGCCTATGGGGACCAAAGGGATAGCCCATCCGGTCTGATCCCACAGACAAGTCAATGTAGCACAAAAATCACCATAAAATGCTGGCCACAATAAAAAGGTATCAGAATACTCAAGTGCACTACACCCCACTGCGTACAGGGGTAGTATGCAAAAGCCCATGGCTTACTGACCCAGCATCCAAACTCTCTAAGCCCTAATCTGATTGATCCCCATTCGATGCACCAGACAAACATGTGTGATCCAAGTAGACCTCACCCTGCAACCCACAGGATGCACTACCAACATCCTGGTGCCACACACCACAACACACCCCAACAGGTCTTGTGAACCAAGCCCCAAGAAACCAGTGCTGCCCCAGTGGCACAGAGGATGCCCCTAAATGTGGTTATCACATTTATATTATAATTTGTTATAATGTTAATGGTTTTAATGTTATGGCTGATTGGTGTGTAGTGACTTGCAATGGTAAAAATTTCTTAAGTTAGCCATAGGGTTTAAATTTATACATACTGTATGAGGTATCGCAATCAGCTTTGTATCGCAGTCATGAGAGGGTGGAAGCTACAGTACATCATATCACACAAGCACTACCTAGACATAACTAATCCTAAAAACACAGCTAAAAAAAAACAAGACAGATGCTGACATGTGAAGTCACAGTGAGGCCAACAGTTACTCTGAAGGAGAGTGGAGCAAAGATGCAACCAGACAACAACTTCAAAAGCACTGTTACCAAAGTGTGGCTAGACTTTTTGGTGTGATGAAACCAAGATTGAAATCCTTTATTTGGTAGTTTTAAAGTGAAATATGTAAAAAAAAAAAAAAAATTTTTAAAAAGTGCAAACTTAACCTATGCCATCTATCAATGCCCTGCAGTAAAATACAGTGGTGCTGATGGTGGTAGCATCAAGATCTGGGGAACCTTGATGTCAAGTCAAAAATAAAGAAAGAATGGATGAAGCAAAATACAATGTGATATTACAAGAGACCCAAGGCCATAGCAATGCAACAGTGGTTAAAAGAAAATTGTGAATGCTTTAGAGTCCAGATCTAAATCTCATTGGGAATATGTGAATATAACCAACCTATAGGCCCTTAAATCTGCCAGGAGGTAAATCTGCCAGAAAGAATGGACAAGAATCACTTCCAAAAAGTGCCCAACGTTGGTAGGACCTTACCCCAAAGCTGTTATTGAGGCAAAAGGTGCTTCTATTGTATCACCTACAGTAGTACAAGCCTGAAGCTGTTGTATATAAATGCAACTTTTTCTGTTAACAATTGCATTTATAATTATTTACAGTCATCTTACCGTATATTTCACTAAACATAATGACAGGACATTTTAAATTTTAGAAGGCACCTGCAAGTGTGAAAGGGTGAAATACTCCTGCAAGTCGAATGTAAAAAACTTATGCAGGTTACTGTTTTCATAAAGCTCCAGATTACACAGCAAACTGTAAAGTCATGCAATAAACACATGCACTTTTTCCAGCTATAATGCTCTATCTGACGTTCAAGTGAATCCCGTTCTGGATCATAACTACTTCGGGGGCGTATGTGACTACATCTACAATGGAGAGTGGAGGGAACTGACGTATGACTCCTTCTGTGAACACCTTCACTATAGTGAAGATGAAAAATATTTCAGGAAGCCATATAACTTTCTATCATATCGTATGCTGGTATGTAAATACACTGCACAGAAAACACAATTGTATATTGTATTTTCTACGCTCTAGGGATGCCTTTTGCTTTGCATATTGCTCTTTGTAGCACCATGACATACTGTAAATATTACTGGTATTGAATGTGCCTGTGTGGTAGTGTATGTATGGTATTGACTCATGTCAAGGTATCCTATGGTTACATGGATCCTAGCATACAGTAATAGAAAATTCAGGACTTCTACTGTAGGTGTTTATTGGTTCCCCTCTTTGGATGGCATTACAAATGGTATGCAGAAATATCTCGAAGTGTTCTGGAAATAAAAATATTGACATTTTAAACATTTGACTAAAGTCCCAAGAACATTTAGCTAAGTTTTAAATGTGTGTTAGGGTTGAGGGAATGGGATGCTGGAGCAGTAAGTAGTGTTTAGGTTGAGTTTTGTAGGTTTTCTTGAAAAACTTGGGAGTAGATGGATTGGTGTCCTGTAATGAACTAGTGTCCTGTCCCTTGTATAATCCAATGGAGACTTGGAATCCACTGTGACACTGCCCGGGATAAAATGCTTACCAAAGATAAATGAATGAAAACAAAATGACCAATAATATGTATACAGATGGCATTGTGGTTTAGTGGTTAGAACCTTTTTCGCCTTTTGCACCTCCAGAGTTGGGAGTTTAAATCCCATCTCCGGTCTGTGTGCATGGAGTTTTCATGTTCTCTCCATGTTTGGTAGGTTTCCATCAGTTACTCCAATTTTCTCCCAAAGTCCAAATCTAGGTTGATTAGCATTTCCAAATTTCATATCGTGTGTGTGCTTATACCCAGAAGTGGGTTGGCACAGCATTCGGGGTGCACCTTGCCTTGTGCCCTGGGATAGAGTCCAGTCCAGGGCCCACCCACCCAATACACATTATCCAGGATAATCAATATAGGATTAATGAATTTGTTCTATATTCTTTCCCAGTTAATATGTCCTGATTGGTTCATTGAATAAAATGGTTCTTAGTTCCTAAGAAGTGTTATGCTTAAGAACATTTTGCTGTAATTCTATATAGAATCTTTAAAAGTTCCTTCAAAAAACAGGTTTCAAGCTCTGGTTCTGGAGGACCCACTTCCCTTACACCTCTCTGCTTTAAATCACTGGTTTTTAATTGAAATTCGATTTGTAATTAATATTGTTGCCAAAAGCAATCAGTTCCAGATGCCTGTTTTTAAAGAACCGTAAGTCAGATTGAGCTGAAATTTGGTTTACTCATCATTGTGATTATGTGGAAGTACAGTCCTAATTATGGATTGTTTACTTAAAAACTTACTTATTAATTTATTTTTTGCCACTTGAGATCTTATTTGCACCCCTCAGATTCTTCATACTGAGTTGAGTTATATCACATTAAACAGCACTTGTGCATGAACTGAGATTAAGGTTTGAATGCTGTTACAAGATCAAATCTTTACTTGATTTGTTTGTTTCAATGTTTCATTTGGTTACATTTCAGGCACATTCTCTCAGCCAGGGATCAATAGATGAATACAGTGACATTGAAAGCTTATTAAAAGCTCGACAAATAGAGAGATCATCCAGCTCTAGTTTTTCTTTTGGCATTCAATACGTGGAAGCTGGAATAAGTGGGAGTCACGCAGAAAAGTATTTGACCAACATAACGCAGTATGACAGTAAGGTATAGTACAACATGCTTCATATTGAAGTTTCTGTTTAAGAATAAAGCCTCACTTTCAATTAAACGTTTTGTTTCCTTTCCTACAACAGCATGACAGAGAGTGTTTTATTCCTTACCAAAGGCTTTGTTCTTTGCATGTTTATGGAATTTAAAGATTGAATTTATTTTTCATATATTCAATATATTATTCAATATTCAATATATTTTTCATATATTCATATCTTGAAGGCTAATCTCTAACCAGCAGTAGTACATGTAAAGAATTGTATTCACAGTATATGACTAAATGCAATAGAAATCCAGTGCAGTCACGGTGCATTTTGTGGTTGTATAGCTTGGCTGGATTGGTTGAAAAAAAAAAAAAAACAGAGGACTGTTGTGTGTCTGCTATTCCTAAAATGCAAGCTGCTGGAACAGTGCCTTGCCATGTATTTTCATAAACTATTATAAAGAGTAAAATATCTCTCTTCATGTCCCTCAGGAAGTCCTGTTTATACGACTGCTCTCGACGGTGGAGACGGCACAATTTAAGATGAGGAGTCGGGACCTGATGCTGCATGAGGACATGCTGCAGTCGCTGATGGAGCTGCCTGAGCAATACGACTTCGGTGCTTACTCTCACTTCATCACGGAATATGGCACTCATTATATAACAGAAGGTGTCATGGGAGGTATTCTGGATTACACCGTGGTGGTCGACAAGAAGGAGATGGAAAAACAAAGTAAGGACAGGATGTTTCATTTAATGTCCATTGTGGATATCAATTCTGCTTTTGATAAACATATTCATCCTAATGCATATACAATACAACACAAGGTGCCACCCCCTCCCCCTGCATCCCCCCTCAAATCGAGCCCTGTCCATATTGCTAACTATGTGAATCTTTGATGTCTGACATAATCATGAAAGAACTTCTCGTATTCAAAATGAAAATGCAAACTTGCTTGTTTTTAACTCAGAGATGGAGGTTCAGGAGGTAAAAAATTGCATTGGCTTTTCTTTGGGCCTTTCAAAATCCTTCACTCCAGAAGTGAGTGGCAAGCTCACAGCAGCATTTGATGAGTGTAAGACCACAGGATCCTTAAAAAGAGGTGTGTATGGCCTACAGCTGCATAGCATGTATTACTTAGAAGATTAAAAATGTAACTCTTAACCATAGTGAACTGATTGTTTGGTAGAGAAAGAGGGACAGTCTCCCCTGATCAAGGATGTGATCGGCTTCGTAAAAGGAGGCATCACGGGCCCCAGTGCTGCTAAGTTAGTCGTCCACAATGCAGACAGTTACAGGGCCTGGGGCAAATCTCTCAAATACAACCCAGTCGTCATTAAGTTTGAGGTAATAATAATAATTTTTTTTTATTCTCCCTGCTACTTGTTAGCACCTTGTTGCTTCCAAGCAAACTTCAAACTACATTGGTCTGTATATTATTGTTTACCTTTAGTTCATACTTAATACTTAAGACCCAGATCTGGTTATGTGTTAGACTCTGCCTATCTACGAGCTGGTGCGTTCCAGCACGGCGGCGGCTCAGGCACGCACCAGGGTGCCGCTCTTGAAACAGGCATGGGGGGAGTACATGGCGCAGTTCAACCCATGCCGCTGTGCCCCCTGCATGAACAATGGCATGCCTGTGCTCACACGTACATCCTGCAGCTGCCTCTGCAAGACAGGATACTACGGCCTCGCCTGCGAGAAAAGCGAACGCACACGTGAGATTTGTTTTTTTTTAGAAACAAATGATTAATTATTCATTTTTAATGTACAAGATATGCATCACTTCATTTAATTAAAATGTAAACCATTTCATTAATTGTAGTAGATTAATTAATTAAAGGAGTATTATGAAAATAATAAAACCAAATATATTATTTAATATTTTTATTGAAATATATGCATATAATTAGTTACATGTACTGTAAAATTATCTAAAAATAAGCAGTTAATTTTAATGAATAATTTAATCTAAATTTTCTTATGATTTTTTAAAATGTATTTATTAATTAAAAATTAATTAAGGCAGGTAGGTTTCTATAAGCTGGCTTCCCTAGACTAGTAACGTGACTCACTTCTACAGGTGGTATCCCTTCTATCAGAGGCTTCCTATTTGTCCAGATTTGAGTCAAGTGACCAGTTTTCATACTATTTAAAAAAAAAAACTTTAAATCTCTGTGATGCCACAGTCAGTTAAAGCCCATGTATGGCAGAAAAGCCAAGTGTGATATGCTGGGAACCTGGTAGGAGAACATGTACGAGCTGTGATGCAGGAACACCAGGATGAAAAGATTCATTAGCTAGATTTAAGTGTTCCAAATGAAGCGTGTTAGCTTTCAGCCTCTCAGGGCTGGCAGCTGGAGTGAAATAATCAAGCTGTCTCCTGGATCTGAATTGGAAATAGTTAAATTAGAGGGGAAAAAATAAAAACAATGTGCTTCTCATTCATGCTATACC
>JAOTRS010000040.1:1349103-1361386 GCA_028565755.1 Dinotopterus cunningtoni | reverse complement strand
TTAACAGAAGCCATTACCACAAAACAGATTTAAAGAAAAAACACACTTAATAAAAATACAATAAAATTATTTTGTTATTGTAATTTATTATATATCTCCTTTTTATTAGAAAATATCTATTTTTGCAACCAAGTGCTACAATCCTTTACCTGTCCGTTTTGAAGTAGGCGGCGCAGTGGCGTAGTAGCTAGCACCCCTCCAGGGTGAAGGGTTTGATTTCAGCCTCAGGTCTGTGCGCGTGGAGTTTGCAAGTTCTCCAAAAACATGCAGATTAGGCATATTAGTGTTTCCAAATTGGCCATAGTTTACGTATAATTGTGCCTGTGATGGATTTGCACTTATCCAGGGTGTATCCTGCCTTGTGCCTTGAGCGCCCAAGGATAGGCTGACCTCTTGCATTCTGGCAACAGACTTCAAAACATCATACACTCACTCTCAATACCGCTTATCCTGCAACCCTGCATATACATTAGGGTGAAGTACAGTATCTCACAAAAGTGAGTACACCCCTCACAACCACTTTATCATATGTTCTTAAGGGACAATACTATTCAAATAAAAATTGGATCTACTTTAAAGAAGTCAATGTAAATCTATAGTTATAAAAGCTGCGCATTGACTACTCTAAAATCCAAGTTTCATTTCTATTGTATTGTCCTTTGAGAAGATAGAGGGGTGTACTCACTTTTAGGCGTGGGTGTTGATTTAAAATGTTTACCAGGTTTTGATTTTAAATGTCCTGGTATTTCAGAGGGTTCATGATGCCATGCACCCTAACAAGGTTCCCTGGGCCTTTGGAATAGAAACAGGCCCACAGCATCACAGATCCTCCACCATACTTCACAGTTAGCATGGGGTGCTTTTCCGCATACTAATCTTTTGTTTTACGCCAGACCCACTTAGTGGTTGTTGCCCAGTTCTCTGCAGTGTTTTCTTGCAGCACTGTGCCATGTTTAATTCTCTAGGTTGCCTCGTTGCAGTGACACCAAATCCTCTCATCCCCTTTCCCTTTATTTCTTATTTCTAGGTTTCATCTTTCATCACGATTTTCTGTTTTTGATCTCCGTGGTTTTCCCCCCTGCTGAGATGTTACATTTACATCCAGCTTTTATGTACTGTCTTTTGATTAATCTCTAAAATAAATACATGGATTTCTTTAGACTTTCTTTGCAGGATCATACACAGACCATTGAAGGAGATCTAAAACAATAATGCTTTTTATGTTTCATTGCAATTTTGGTAATTAAATGAACAGGCAGTTCAACAAATGCCTATATTTCTCTACATTAGATTTTGTATTGCTTTCATTTAGGTGAATGCATCAACTGTAACATGAACAACAGCATGACCTCAAGTGAGATATTACTTAAATGAATTATGCTTATATTTAATTATTTTCTCCAGTCACTAATATTTCATCCTGTATCCCCTCCAAAACATTTTTCAAGATCTCAAACAGAACTCAGCAAAAAAAGAATGCATAAAAATAAAAGCAAACACTGGGAGATTTATTGTCTTCAGAAAGTACAAGCTCAACAGATGATACATCAGAGTTAAAGACAGAGATTGAAACATGGTCCATGTTTCAAAGTAAAAAATAAATAAAGAACAAAAAAACAACAGGAAAAAAAAATTAAATTACACATTGATATGGCATTATTTTTTTATTTTTATTTTAAAATTTCAGAAATTTTTACATTTGAAATTGCACTTTTAATTTGAGGGAGTTTTTGGCAAGTGAAGAGAAAACAGCTGCTGTATGTTGCTACTTTTCAAATAAAAAAAATTAAAAAGCTAAACAATGTTCATGAAGCTGAGACAGTTCGACCTTCTGTTTGTGGTGTTTCAAATTTTCAGATGAACGCCGAAACCAGCAGGAAAACGTTGCCGTGTCAAAGCTATGTGGGACTGCTGTAAATCTGTAGACAAGTGAACGCTTCTATTTGTCATGTTTATCAGCAGGGAAAGGTTGAAGCCCCTTCAGCATGGTTTACTGCTGTTGTTAGTGCTTATTTTTACCCATCAGGTTGCAGTAGGTTGCATTTCTCTCTCACTGTGCTGATTAGCTGAATGGAGAGATATAAAAGCCATGTGATGCCACAACTTATGTTGCATTCAAAAGAACATGATTGTGGGAAGTCAAAATTGGGAACTTGAACCTTGTTTGAGTTGAGCTACAAAACCCAAAGGCAGGCAAGGCAAGTTTATTTATATACTGTAGCACATTTTAGACAAAATGGTAATTCAAAGTGCTTTACATAAAAGAACGATCATACAAAAATAGAAAACAATCAAAACAATAAAAAAAAGAATTGAAAAACTGTTAAAATGATTTAAAAATCAAAATAAAACAGTTCAAAAAGAAAATGTTATACATAAAATGCAGTGCAGTTAATTTGGACGTAATACATTGCTCAGTCAATTAATGCACAGCCAAACAATTGAGTTTGAGTCTAGATTTAAATATGGCTAATGTTTTAGCACATCTGATCTCATCTAGAAGCTGGTTCCAACTGCGGGCGGTATAAGAGCTAAAAGCTAACATTAAGTATGGATAATACATATTCTCCTCTTCAAAATGTTAAACCTTGTAGTCAGTGTTATAATTTAGTGAGGAAATATTTGTGTTTGTTTGTTGTCTAATATAAAGCAGATACTTGTGTATATACTCATTTAAAGGCAAAAAGAAGTTATCCTTTGTTTACTGGTAATCCATAGACTGTGAGCAACCATTTTGATTCTAAAGAGATGGAATTTCCGAGTAGGAATTACACACTGAAAGGGCGTTTTCTTTGGTTTTTCCTAGTTGGAGGTGGGAGTAATGAGTTTTAATCCAACAGCAGTCTTAAAATTATCCGAAACAACACACATTTTTCAGACTATAACAAAGCTTTAAACTTTTATTTTATAACTCCCATAGATTTACAAACATGTTTTTATTACATTTTAATCTTAACCAGGCTTTCGTCTTGAAAAACAAACTGCTTAAAAATAACTAAAACTAGCGTGTTAGCATGTGAAGTGATTTCTCTCACACTTTGTCGGCTAGCTACATGTTGTCATGAAACAAGGTTAATGAATTCAGTTTGCAATCAGATTATTGACAAAAACGTCTGCAACTTTTCTGCGCTATCAGATCCTGTCTTCATCAAAACAGAGCAGAGCGCTTACTGACAGGTTTAAAATGAATTAATCAGTGATTCTACTGTTAGACTGGTTTCCAGGCCAACATTTGAACATCCATGCTTTTCCATCTCTCTTTGAACCAAAAATAGAAAAGAATTTATATAATTTTATTCATCCATCCATCCATCCATCCATCTAGGAACCTCTGTAGTCCACCTAGGGACCATTGTATTTATTCCAATTTTACAACCGTGGTGGGACCTCTGGTCAATATTCATATGCGCATTCACACACTACAGGCAATTTGGAAACGCCAATTAGCCTAATCTGCATGTCTTTGAACTGTGGGAGGAAACCGGAAAACCTGGAGGAAACCCACCAAACACAGGGAGAACATGCAAACTCTGCACACAGACCCGAGGCAGGAATCACACCCGGAGCTAACCTCTAAGCCACCATGCTGCCCATTATCTCATCACAGTACCTCAAACCCATCATACACTTCGACTTAACATGTCGACCTTAAAGGGATGGATGAATGCTTTAAAGGGAGGCTCAGTCCACAAACTGATGCAAGAATGTCTTCCAAAGTATAAATCAGGCTTAACACAACATATGGCACAAAGATTGCACATTATGTACTGAACAAGATTTGGCAAAATATATATGTATATATTCCAAAAAAAAAAAAAAGATCACACACAACCAGACAGAGCAATGGCCTTAGAAAATGAAAACACATTGTATAAAATCCGGCGACTTGAGTCTCATGGTGAAACCCGTGCAGATATAATGTCCCTTTTTTGAGTAACGTAGTGTAGAGTCAGAGTTGTGTCATAACGTTAGGAACCACAGGAATATTTCTAGCATTAATGCTTTTAGTATTATCAGTCCAATAAAATGCAGCCTAGTGCACACACCCACACACACATACACACACACACACTGCTCTTTTATTGAAGGTCATTATTAATAACCAGGTCCTGTTTTGACATATAGTGAGACCACATGGGGTTTTACTACACATTATGGATTCTATTACATCGCGTTATAAATATTTCAATTCATTTCCAGCTCAACTCTCAAGTCCAAGGATTCTTCCAATTCGTACTAGACCATCAGGAGCGTCTCATCAATCAAAAATAACTCTCTTTTTTTTATTTCTAAAAAATAATTTGGATTTTTAGGAAAAAGAGAACAAAGTGTTTCAGTTATAGTCAAAAATGATCCAAGAGTTCTCTTGATGAGTCTTTTTTTTCCCACTGTAACACTCTGGGTCTCCATATTCTCCAAGCTCAGAAGTGCAAACAGCCATTCATCCTGGGTTCCTCCCTCGTGCCTTGATCTGGAACCGGCAGCTACAGACTAAAAGGAGACAAAAAAGGATAAACTAAATATGAAAGAGGTCACGTGCACACCCTTCATGCTCCACATATAAAACTAATCATATTCTGAGCAGATAATCTTCCTCCTTCTGAAGAATAGGTGCAGTTCAACATGTGACCAGCAGATGGGAGAGTTGTGTTGTTTCCATTAGCAATAGCATGACAAGCATAGAGAAGGTACAGGACTCATTCAGTGCAGTATTTACCATCTTTCCATCCATTTAGGAACATCTGTAGTCCAACTAAGGACTGTGGAAGTCACTGGTAACCACTGTTTTTATTCCCATTTTGTACGACGATGGTGGGACCTCCGGTCAACATTTATATGCACTTTACACACTACAAGCACTTTGGGAATGCCAATTAGCTTAATCTGCATGTCTTTGGACTGTAAAAGGAAACCGGACAACCCAAGGGAAATGCACCAAGCATGGGGAGAACATTCAAACTTAATGCACACAGACCTGATGCAGGAATCAAACCCAGGACCTGTAAGTGCAAGGTGACACTGCTAAATACTAAGCCACCATTCCGCTAGTATAATTGGAGTGTAGAGAAACTCAAAATGAAAAGAAGGGGAAAAATTTCAATGTTTATTGACGCATAAGAATAGATTTGATATAATATGTATTCAATCAGCAGTTTCAGCTCTTGGTTGCTAATCGTATTGTTCGATGGTTCAAGCCTCGCCACCACTGGGTCGCCACTGGGGTTCTTTTGTGTGACCCGGAACCCTACGACTTATCCGCTGCATGCAGTGGCTGGGTTGTAGGGTTCAGTCCCAAGCCTGGTTAAAAAGTGGGAGCGTCATGACAGGAAGGGCATCTGGTGTAAAATCTGTGTCAGACTTTGCAGATCAAATAATTTAATTTGGCAACCCCTAGGATCAAATGGACAAAGCCTATGAAAAAGATGTATTCAATCATCAATGACTTAAGACGATATCTCTTGAATTCAAATTCATGCCAGCTGGATGGAGCTGTACAGTTTGAATCATTCCATTACAAATCTCAATTTATACAGAAATCGGTTTCAAACTAAATTATAAATCGTCTAATCGTCTCACTCATTCACACACTATGGGCTATTTGACAGAACCAATTAGCCTAATCTGCCTGGCCTAGTCTAATTCTGGACTGTGGGAGGAAACCGGAGTAGCCAGGAAACCCATCAAGCACAGGGAGAACACTCAAACACCATGCACACAGAGGCGGCAATTGAATCTGGCCAGGAATCGAACCAGGACCCCGGAGGTGCAAGGCGACAGGACAAACGACTAAGCCACCGCACCGCCTGAATTATAAATGTAGGATTTAAAGTATTGCTTCTCACGAGTTTTCAGTAGGCTTTTTTTCATTTATTTTTTTTCGAACTGAAGTGTTTAAAATCGAATTAACATACACACACCTGATTACATTTGCACTAAAATCATGAATTTTATGTTCAGTCAAGTGTAAAATTGAAGATTTCAGACTACTGTGAAAATCTGAGACTAGAGCTTTTCAGACCGTCTTGTTGAATTCGGAAGAAGCGAAACACTGACATGTTATGTTTCTAAAGCTATGATTCAAAGCTAAGTGTGAAAAAAATAAAGTGTAGCGAGGCTGTTTACAGCCTGGCACACATGGAGAGACACACAGATGTGGAGAAAAACAGAAAAGCACCTACTGGGTTCAGAGAGTGCCTAGAGATAGCAGGGGGGTGGGGGGTGTTATTAGATCTAGTGTATATATGGGAAAAAGGCAACGCTGGAAAAGCACAGTCTGATCTTTAATCCGAATATTTTTCCCTCCGTGAACTGAGAGAAGCTCCGTGTTGAGATGAACCCGGTACGATTTATTACTCATGCACTAATGCTGAGTTTGACACCGAATCAATCAGCCCCCAGTTTCATTATGACCTTTTAAATATCAGGCAGAGAAAGTGGTGCGACCCTCGTGCGAGGATCTGGCGAGCACCGGAATATGGTTCACTGGCAGGATTTAATAAAGTTCTATTTTTGTGCTGGAGTAACAAAACACCACATGTCATTATTCTGTGTTTTATCCATTGCTGTACACAGTGGTGCTGTACATATTTTTTTTTATGAAAATAAATAACAGCTTATGTATAATGCATGCAACAATATTTTGAACTCAAGTATACAAAGATATTGTACAGTTTTATATAACTGAAAGGGTTTTAGTGCAGTTTTTATACCTGATATAAGAAATGATGTATGCTTAAATTTTTAACTGCTTTTATAATTGTATATCCACTATGCAAGGTTAAATGTGTTGAAAATCTGAGACTACTGTGGGCACGGTGACTGTACAGCTAACGATTAGCTGATTGGATGACAGCAAGAATGGCCAGGAATACCTAATAAAGAGACCAGATAGTGTACATATCTATAACTTCAGTGCTGTGACTCGGGTAATGTTATTCAAATTACAACTTAATGTAAAGTAATAGGAAATAAAACAGTAGAAGAGTAGAGACCCAGAATGGGGGTAGAGCCGAGTGCCATTTTCTAAGCGTCTGATTGGTTCAGAGCCGGAACGGGTTCCGTCGTCTCACAGCTGCCTGGGATTTGGGTGCTGCAATGCTGAGGGGAAGACAGGAATGAAATGAAATTTGTTGTTAATGAATGAACAATCCCAAAAAAATTGACCTAAATACAGATCTAATTACCGATTCGTGTGCCACATCTTGGCTGATGCTCTGCTCTGCTCCTCTTGTGGGAGAAGGCTCTTTATGATGGCTCTCATTGTTCTCTGTTTTCAAGACAGAGGGATCTTCAGGGGGTTCTGAGGTCAAGGTCAGGCTCCCCCTCTGAGAAGCAGGTGTAGCAGCTGTGGAAAAAAGTGAAACAGGATCATTTTCATCAGTCGTGCTGTTACATGGTTTATAATTAGATCTGAAGTAATCAGAAATGCTTGAATGATTATGCATGAGGGATTCTTGTAAATATCACGGCATGATGTATTATAGTCAATCTGTCCATAAGGACCAATTTGCTTGACTTATTTTTCAAGCGGTTCTTGTGTGCCTTACTCACGAGACTCTGCAGTGGATGGCGATGTTGATGACCCCGGCGTCAAACTCAGATGGGAAAGATCAAGATCTTCAGAACAGACCTCTGTTTCCTGCTTCTCACCAGGCTGTGTGACTTCTCCCATCACCATAGGTAGGTCACTGGTGTCAGCAGACTGTACGTGTAAGCCCGGTACCTCTGCCACAGGGTTACTGCTTGGGGCGTCCCTCGATTCAGATGTATGCTGAGGGCTGGCAATAGTCGAGGGTGGCGCGGACATGCGAGGACGCATGGCTGCTAAGGGAACGAGGCCTTGAAATAAGGCGCTGGCTGGTACGAAGGCCCACTGTTGTTGGCCTGGGCTGGGAGAGTGAAAAAGGTTGGCCTGGCCCCAGATAACTGGCTGTCCTCCAGGAAGAACCTGAGCAACCTGCAGAGGAGCCTGAACACCAAATGCAAGCGGAGCTGCTGGAGCTGCGAAGGACTGCTGAGCCCAGTGAGCTGTCTGGACTGCACCCATCGTCATGTAGCCTGTGTGTAAGGTTGGACAGGAATAAAAAATACAGAGGGGGATGAGATTGGAAAGTAACGGAATGGAAAAGGGTTAAACAAGACAGACAAGGAATCAAGAGACAAGGAAGGGATGTCAAAAGGAGGGGGAAGGTCAGACAAATTGAGGGGGATGGAACAGACAGGTAGGACAAAATGCGAACAGACAGAAGACATAGAGGGGACAGATTAAAAATGGACACAGAGGACAAGTAGACACGGTGAAGAATAGACAGAAAGGTAAAAGAGGACAGACAAGAGAAAAAGATTTAATGTGGGCAAAGTCGTACGGTATTTGTGCTGTTGTTACAGTACATTACATTATCACTGTTTTTCCATAACACCATATCTCGTGAGATAGCCAGCCTCGTCATGAAATGTAATTTAATAAACATGACATATTGCATCAAATGTCATGAACTGATAATAAAGCTTCATGATATGCTTCTTTTCTTTGATATTTGCATTCATGAGGGCAGTGTGTTACCTGAAGGCACAGCAGGAGGGCTGAAGTGTGTGAAGAGCTCAGGACGGAGCTGTTGTCGTCGCCGCCCGTGGTCCAGGGTGTTAGCGGGTGATGCTGGCATCTGGGAATCAAATCGTTACTGCCCATTCAATAGAATTCAATACAATGATTATACAAATACGAACAGCTTATTTGTATAATCTAATTGAAGAACAGCTCAGCATAAAAGAAATATTTTGCATAAAGGTTTGAGTTATGGATCAAAACTTCAAATGGAGGACAATTACTGTCCTAATTTTATTTGATGGTTAGAATTTAAGGGGATGATGTCTCAGAGTAAGCTAAATCACACTGTTATGCCCTGTGCCATATGGCTTGTTTCGAAGTGGATTTAAATACCCCATCCAGTAAATTGTACCTTATTGTCATTCCTGTCACACAGTGTACTGATGTAGATTGTGGAATACAGACTGTACTGTAGAGCTGCCTGGTTGTAACCTAGTTGTAATCTCAATGCTTTATATAGCACTGAGATTAAAGTTTAACATTATATTAGTACCTGTGTGTCTTAGCTTTCCTGTCTCAGGCAGAGTTATTTCTTTACCTTTATTAATAATTGTGATGGTTAGGGGTGTGTTGAGTTTCACTTACAGATACAATGTCTGGAGGAGTGGCCATGTCACCAAACATTTCAAACTGACTGATGTTCTGGACGAAAGTCCAATATGGATGCAAATGAGACGGGAAGAAAGGTAACAGTTAGATTCATATGACTCATCATATATTTGAGTGTTAACTAGTGATTGAATATTTGGGTTCATTGTTAGCATATACAGTAGACAGTAGCAGCTTTATTGGGATGAGATAACGGTATGACATAAAAAAAAAGAAAAAAACGACGGAATCACATGACACAAAATCATCAATGTTTGTAGAACATTAGCCTTGGAATCTTCTATGAAACAAAACCTCTCATTATTTTTCAAGAAAATGTATAAGCAATAAGATTTATTATATTTATTAATAATATTTATGGGATTATAAGAACTACTACAGCTAACAAAGCTTCAGACCAAGCCCCAGATACAATACGAATTACTGTAGATGGGAAGTCTTGTGTTCAAATAAACAAATCATACAAAGTTTTCTTTGTGTAAGTCAATAAGGAGTTCAGATTCTGATTTTGGGGTGAGTCAAGAAATAGTAAAAAAAAATGGCTAGTGAGATGATTCAAAATCCTATCTGCTTTGGGGTTGGGAATATTTGGACTGACCTGATATCTTGTGACGTAAGAGTTTTAGTAATGGAAAGGAAAGAAAATTGATGAATTCCAAACACTCAAAAAAATTCAACATACATGCAGCAACACTTAAACAGATAAAACAGTGACATTCATTTAAATGATGTAACAAAGCTCCATTCACCGGTGTTGGAGATCTAATTTTATTTTTAAAGGTTTCTATAAGAACTGAACATGATGAAAGACTTCTAATGGCTGTGAATATTGGCATTAAATCAGGCATGTATTTAAATGGGGATTGGAGCTTTTTGGTGATTGGAGTCCCAACACCAAACCTCTCATCAATCCAAAAAAGAAAATTAGTCGAATGAAAAAAAAAGCCAGTTTAACTGTACGTCTATGAGATGAGAAGGCAGTGTATAGAATGTGCAGTCCTGTGGGACCACAGCAGCACACAGTTTAGGGTTTTCCCTTATCTAAATCTTCTTGTGAGTCAAGCATAGCAGGCTTAATGCTTTACTTAAATCAATATTTCAGTTAAGCTGGTGAGGTAGAGGTAAAGGTTTTGCTGTCACTGATGACAAAATCTGTTATTCTGCAGTGCAGTTGTTTGCAGTGGACCAAATGCTGAAAGATAGAATACAGTATGTTCCTGATTTTATTGAATGGAACTCAATAAATGGAAAGAGTGTTCAGTTAGCAAAGGTCTTCAGAGAGAGGTTTGTTGAAGCAAGAAAAGCTGGAGAACCAATATAAGCACCTACAGGCATAAAATGGCGTTTTGGAACATCATAGACCCCTTCTTTCTGCTGGCTTGTTGGAACCTAGAAGTCATGACAGATAAGTTAAAACATTTATTTGTAATCCAACATGTTATATTTTAGAATCTGCCTCACTACAGTACATTAGAGCCCTCCTGTATATCACTTTGTCTGTGGTCTAGAAAAGGGAAAAAGGGTGGGATTTGGCATAATACCTGGTAAACGCTCTCTTCTGAGTGGGGGCCGTGGAGTGGTTCGTGTCCAGCTTCAAACACAATGTACTACAGCAGGAAAAGAGAGAGTGAGAGAACGAGAGAAGAATGGTCTTGGCTACATAGGTAGCTGGTAAGAAGTAATTTGACATTGTGCCAATATGCTGAAATCGGTTACACTGATTTCATTGCCAGAAACATTGACTGGGACAGTTTATTTTTACCTCAGGTGGTACCAAATGTAGTAGAGCAGGGTTTGTCAAATGGCAAACCCAACATAGGAGTTAGGTGGCCCAAACAGAATACTTGGAAAATACTAGATACTCAATATATGAAGAAAATCTAAAAGCTTTTTCAGGGATGCAAAACAAGAAGATTATTTTTAAAAACATTATGACTTCTGTTGCATATCCTCCATGGTTGGATAAGATTGGGCTTGGGTCCCAGGTTCAATCCCCAGCACCACCAAGTTGAGACTGTTGGGCCCTTGAGCAAGGTTCTCAACTTCTCATGTGTATAATAAGGTAAAATGTAAGTCGCTCTGAATAAGGGTGCTTCATCAGATTGCAAACTACGTACAGGGCCAAAGACCTTTAAAATGTTTTATCACATTTAGGCTTTTATTTGTCCTCTCTTGCCTAACGAACTGGTGACAAAAATGAGTTGATAAAAAATACTCTCCATCACAAACATAAAATTTGACTAGTGTGTTGATTCAATTACACTTGGTAATATTGCCACTTTCAGTTGTCTTATCTTCATACCTTTGTTGCCACTTTATAAAGTTAGTTGCTCATCTAGATTTATTTTTTTTTTTTATCATTTAACTTGACCTCAATACATTTTAGTAGAATCCCTCCTGTAATGTAATTCATGTCTTTAGTTTTGCAGTGGTTTCTAAAAAGTAAGAAAAGGTTAAAGCTAAAGCTTTCTTTATTTTAATTTCAGAGTTTTAAACATTTGTTTATGTCCTTTGTGAAATAGTTTTTCTTTTTTTTATTAGCATTTTTAGAATCCAAACAATGCCATAGCGTTCTATGTGGTTTGGTGTTCAACAAAAATTTTGAAACAGTTAAAAAAGATAAAGCTGGCTGACGTCATGTTCCTCTGGGAAAGCATATAGTATCTGTGGTGTTATGGAGGAGAGTAAGTCTATAGGTGGGAATTATCAAAACCAAACTAGAGCATCATATGTGAGCATCAGGCTCCAGTAGAAGGTGTGGAGAAAAAAAATATAATGAACTCAAATTAAAGTATTGTTTAAATAGGAATTTTCTTATAAAAATGAGGCAAAACTAACTAAGCAAAATATACAGTAATACCAAATGCTAGTAAGCAAAACAAACAAATAAAAAATCAAGAGATCAAGAGAGTGGACACATTCTTGAAAAAAAGGCTATATATCTTCCCCCACATTTTGGCACTAGCTATTATTTTTTGTGCAATGCCTTCTGGAAACACTGACATAGCAGTGGTTCCTAGAGTTGGCAGAGAGTTTAAATTTAGCTCTGGCGAGACAATATAGCCA
>JAOTRS010000040.1:1337115-1349003 GCA_028565755.1 Dinotopterus cunningtoni | reverse complement strand
CTGGAAACACTGACATAGCAGTGGTTCCTAGAGTTGGCAGAGAGTTTAAATTTAGCTCTGGCGAGACAATATAGCCAGGAGCCATGGCAGAATGTACAAGGGCCTCTTCACCAAAACGATAACTGGCAATGAGCTGACACCTCATCTAAACTTTCCTTACTTCCACACAGTAAAAACTCTTGGGATATAACTGACTGCATTTTCCCTGGTTCTTGGAGTTGGTTCTCTTCATAGGGTTGGCTCTCCTTTGTGAGCGATGCCCTGTTACATCCTTGAGGTGGAAGTATACAGTAGCAAACATTGTTGGAGCGTTAATGGAAGTGTTAGAAGCATGTTCAATGTCATGACCTGTTTCGAGGATATAGTGACATCCACAGCAGCGTCTGTCCGCTAAAGTAACAGCTGACAGCTGATGTTAACGCATACTTTAACGAGCTGATGAAGGTCAAGAGGGTTCACAGTAGTGCATGTACTGTCAATTAATATCTGGCTATATTTGGGCCTGACACTTTGGACCGCTTTCCCTCAATGCTAGGGCCAGGCCTATACAGCAATTAATGGTTTCCTCCATGTTCTACCTTACAAATCTCAGGAAATTTGGTTAGCCAAGACTTATCCAGCACGATGTAAGCCAGTAAACACTCCCAGGTGTCCAGTGTACAAGCATTTTGAAGGAACCCGAGACCAAGATCACCAAAACCCAACAATAACCTCCAATGCCAGCTCTACTTGCACCACTCACAATAATTTAGATACAATTTGAGCACACACAAAGCTGACTGAATGAAAACTATATTATAGTGGTAGTGGACTATGCTACATACCAAAGCTGTAAAGAAAGAATAAATAATAAATGTAATAAATATAATAAATATAAAGAATAAATGAGCTGTTCCCTCTCCAATGGCAGACTTGCATGGACTCCTCTAGGTAAAACTTCTGTACTGTATAAGATTGATGTCCTTGTCTCATGTATCAATCAAACTCTATCATTAATGGTGGCAGCCCTACTTAGTGCTGCCTATGCTCAATCAGGTGCCCCAGGTCTTCATGGGTGGCTTCCTGCCACTTATACCCTGAAACCACATGATTTGCTGGGCATGGAGAAGAGTTCACCAGTCCCATAAGCATGGTGCATACCCAGTCCGGAGCCTCAGGCTTTATGATTAATTTTGGCAGCTGAAGATAACACAATATGAGGAACTGAGCACTTAATTCATCTCAGTACTGTACAAGAGCCAGCAAGAAGATGAGAAGACTGGAACAGTACCAGCCTGTCCCTGTCAGTCTCCATGGTGTGACCTTCCAAAAGCTTTGAAACCTTGTCCTGAGGCCCCACCATGACGATGGTACAGCATATGTGGATAACATTGTAGGCCATAAAGAGTGCTGGGCCAAACACCTTGTACTCCATATAATCCAGTGCTGGAGGCCTTGTGCAGTGTTGAACTAACTGCCAAAGAATGTTATCTCTGGCTGGCAGAAGCATCATACTAGAGGGATCAGACAGTCTGAGTCCTAGGACAGTCAACTTCTCTGTAATCTCTTTATTTGTATAAGTTGAAACATTCGTTCTATATTATGTGAATTTTATACTTTTAAAGAAAATCTAGATTCAAGAACTAGATTTAAAATATGAAAATGAAGTCAGAGTGGTATGCTTTCAGTGCAAACTTGACTGAAAAAGCTCAGTGGATGAAATCAAAGTGCATTTCTTTTTCCAGCTTTCACCAATACACGAAAGAATACTGGAAGAGCACACCACTGCTTAGTTTTGTCTCTTGATGATTTGGTAGGGAAAACACTGAACTGTGCAGTGCTGCTCTTGGGTGTCTCTGATTCTTTCAGTTATGTGTGATCTTGGGTTATGGGGCAAAAGACTGCGCTTACCTGATACACCGGGTCATCAGTGTCGTCCTCAAGTATTGTCTGTGACACACATTGGGATAAGAAGATGGATTCTAAAGCATAAACTTCTGTTCTGTGATTATTCGCATGTTTGAGTGGAGCATTCTTTAAATTAAATGCTTAATCTGCACCTGATAAACTGCCTGCTCGCAGTGCTTTTCTTTTTGCGCCTTCCTCTCGCCTTCATCCCTTTGCTTCAGGTCATAGATGAGGGTAAAGAGGTCACGCAGCTCCAGAATCAAAGGCTCTGCCTAGCAAAAAGAAGCAGAACATTGGGATAAGGACATTGTGCTGATGGGATCATCTTTGTATTTAAATCTCATTGTAATACTTTGCAGAACATCTCAGAATAGTCTTTATTCTGTAAACGTTCTTCTCCTCGGTCAATCTTCTATTCTTCATTTAATTTATTCAAGGGCAAATGTCTTCTAAAGCTTTCTATCATTTAAATATTAACTCCGAAGAATCCCCCATAAAAGCGTTTTTGGTCTATAACTTTTCCATGCTGTGCTGATATGTGCCTGTTGAATGTTTTTTTTTTTAAGCCACCTTGAGAAAAAAGTTTTCTAATCAACTGAATGATCTGGCTAGTCTGGTACAAATTACCCAAGGTTATGTTGATGGGCATTGCTTTTAATTATGCATTATTAAAAAAGCCAAGCTCGTCAGAAATAAATTAAAGGAATAAAAGAGCATTCTGTTGTTGTGAGGAAAATACTCAATAAATAGATATACAGTATGACTACAGGGAAAAAAATAGCACAAACACATACTTTAAAGCACGACTTGAGAGTATGTAGTGTACCAATTTTGGTCAACAATCACTACAGAATAATCTTCAAAACCGATAAGCTAATACTGGGATACCACTGGCTAAATAAAAGAAAAATCCCTTAGAAATGACCACATTATTTTAAGTAAAATAATTAAAGATGTTTAAAAAAAGAAAGTTAGTGAAGAAAAACATGGCATCTCACTGAATGGACTGTCTTGATGGCCACAAACTTGTGGTTTCCCTCCTTCCCGCAGACATAGCCGAAGGCACGGTGGTCTCTGGTGTCTTTGGCGATGTAGGAGATTTCGTGCACGGAATGATGATGCTGTAATATCTGCAGGTTGAAACTGTCCATTAAGACACCTTTCACACTGAAATGACCACCATTAAACAAGCGTTTTTACTCGTGACTATAATAAGGGCTTATACTTTGGGCTAATTAACCGTGATAAATGAGGATGCAAGCGGCTCTGAGCTATGTGGCTGTCAGCCCGGAGAAAAAAAGCAGTACATCATGTTAAGAGAAAGCTGCACAACCTCATCCTAGCGAGGGAAGCCATCATTACTGTTAATGAAACTGGACTCAGTCCAGCGAGCTTCAAATTCAGATTAATATTTTAAAGCTTAAATGAGGTGTTTCTAAACACTTTTTTTCCCTTTATGCCTGACTGTATCTCATACATATTTCATGATCGTATCCATGTGGGCTTTAATTAAGTTTTATTAACTCTATCAGAGCAGCCAAAATTCCACCTTGTGTTTAGGGAATTACTGCTGTTTAATTATATTTTTTTTAAGTTTCGGTTAACAGGCAATGATAAACACCACTTCATCACTATCACTCACTTCATGATTTGGATATAGATCAGTTTTTATTCACCATCTACTACAAAATTAATTAGCTAACATTTTATACATACATGCATACATACATACAGTACCTACAGTACTGTGTAAAGGTTTTGAGCCACCCCTTATTTCTTCATATTAAATGAAATTAAATGTAGATTAAAAGGTTAAAGCTCTGGTTAACCAAACTGCTGCTGTTGAGCCCGTGAGCAAGGCCCTTAACCCTATCTGCTCCAGGGGGCGCTGTATCCTGGCTGGCCCTGCGCTCTGACCCCAACTTCCTAACTGGCATATGCAACAAAAAAAAAACATTGCACTGTGCTGTATAGTACTATACATGTGACAAATAACTGAATCTAAAGTAATATGAAGAAATGGGGGGTAAAGACTTTTGCACAGTACTGTACAGTATATTCTTGTCTTCTACCGACTAGACTAAACAGGTTCCAAAATCCACAGGTCAAAGATTAAGGATATAAAGCTGGCACAAAAGCAGAAGTAACTGCTTTCAGAAGCACATCTTTCATGTCTGGCCCTCTTTCCCTTTTAGTAAATTGTGTAGCTTCTTTACATCCAGTCTAACTGTCAGAAAATGTAGTTCTCAGGTGTCTCCTGTATCACCGTAGCAACAGGTCTAAAAACGCTGTAAATGCTCTGGGTGAACTGTAAATGTTGGCACCTCTACACTATGATTCATACGATTTTCATGTGACAGAGTTTTCAAAAAGTTTCAACCTGTTCCAATATCTTTCGAAGCACTTATGTTAAAATGTTTGACTTGAGAAAGAACTGAATCTTTTGATCTTTTGGTGTGAAAGCGGTCAAGACCCACCCCGGATCGCTCATCGTAGATCTTAATGCCGTGGAAGGAGACGGTTAAGAAGACACGCTGCTTGTGCTCGCCCTTGGATCGAGCCGAAGCAGCGATACCCTGTGGAAGAAAGATTTTGAAAATAAGGAACATGTCGCATGCTAGCAGTGATGGATCGTTGCGATATTAAATGGCCAGCTTGACAAACGATTAGTGCTAAGCAATGCATTATATCACAAGGTCAGGCAAGGCAGACAGGCTGCCACATCCAGGATTTCTAGGTCTGTAAAGCTCTGCTGGTATCTCTGAACCCTGACTATGATAAACAATGAAGTTATATCGGTGTCTTTTTATCTTTAAAAGAGTTGGGCTTCGCTCTGCTAGCACATCACCCTCAGCAGATCCTGCTCATTAGTAAGTTATAAACACTGCTTATGTTACACATCACATATTTCATTACGCCTCTATTATTTTTTTTTCCCAGTAAATTGGCAGCTCTGCTTCCCCAAAGCGCCACAGCAGTTATTAGCTTCTCAGCTAGGCAATTCAAAGCGTCCGGGATGATGTTGAAACTAAAATGAATCATGTTGTGGTGTAAAAATAGGAACAAGTCATTCAGAAAGCATAAAGCTTTAATGTTTTTAAACTCCGAACACATCCGGCGCTTGCAGAACCACTCACCGAGACGCGCTTGATCTGTGGGGTGTGTATATGATCAAGCTAAGCCGTCATTAATGAACTGACCTGTCAGAGCACGGCTGAAGTCTTTGACAGAGAAACAAAGCGTGAAAGAATTAATTTCAGCCGTCAGCTGACGGGCTGCCTGCGGATCAGCGCCATTGTAATAGCGGCTCTTTCTACACCATTAACAGCGCGGCTCTGCGGGCGTGATGTGGCGTAGGCAGTATCAACCACTCACTTAAATGTCAAAGCTCTTTCCCTCAGAGCACAACGGCACTCGCCGTTCATTTCATAGACTTTGTTTTTTTTTCTTTCTCAAGATCATCAAAGATGAGGAATTTAAACTGTTTTGCCAGCCGTACCTTCAGCTTCATCATAGAGTCCTGGCAGAGTTTATCTCCACGTGCCGCAGACACGTCGTCGATCCCAATCAGCTTGGCTTTGTAGCGCACCCCATCACCTTTGAAACGCTTTATCAGAGCCTGTTCGCTACGGGTCTGACCTGAGTGGGGGAAAACAAGAGAGGGAGGGTTTATACAGCATGATGGAGTAACTCATACCACAGATTCTGAGTGGGTGTTGATTTATTTTCTGACAGCAGTGAAATCACTAATGTGGTGCAGTTTCATGTATCTTGATATCTGTTGAACATTTATGGAAGGAGTCTCCAGTTTCAACACTTACCTGGCAAGTAAAGGTAAAGCTGTAAGCTTAAGTTTTCTTTTTTCTGTATTTTTTCAGCTTTTTCACTTTAAGAGAGTAATGAACTCTCTGGTATAACCACAAACAGTATACTGGACAAGCCCTCACTTATCAATTTTAGGTTTTCTGAATCATGGTTCTGCAGCTCAACTAGTTTGTTGCCATCTTTTCAGGAGCTGATTCCACCTAAACCGCCGGTTAATCTCATTCCCTCACTCATAGTCTATACAGCATTGCTGGGCACTGGTTGAACCTGGCCAGGAAACGAACCTGGACCATAGAGGTGCAAGGCGACAGTGCTAACCACCAAGCCAATGCGCTGCCCCTACTGTAGGTTAATCAATGGGAAATGAACAGAGCGGAAAGACCCTGGCTGTTGGTTGGAACATGCCTAATTAACATAAATTAGTGAGCGTAGATCTAGCTTAGCTAAAATGTTCAGGTGGCTAACGTTAAATTAAATGCTAACATTACTCTGCATTTGATTGAAATCTTGTCACCAAAAAACCCTACAGTACATGTCATTCTGTGTAGCTGTCACTCAAATCTGTCCTAACTGTACATAGTTTAATGCCTTAATATAATTTTAACTCGCTAGTTACATAAAACGTCACTACAGTTGTCATTAATGAAAAACCTAACTATGGAGACCAAAACTGTTTTTTGTACCAGGATGTGAAAATGATTATTTATGTTGTAAAGTTGGGCATTTTACCATGGGCTCTATGGAGATGGGCTTACATGAGCCATCTCCTAGTGTGCATTTGAGGAATTTTGGCACTTCCATGTTGGACTCATTTTGCAGAACCAGAGGTTGGCCCTTGTCTATAATCGATAATCTATAACTTGTCTATAATTAATAACAGGAACTAGTTTTGATTGACAGTCCACATAAGGCTTAACTATACATGGATAAAAAAATCATAATTATGTATAAACAGACTAGTGTACAGCAGGCTTTAAATATGGTCAAATAAAGAAGAAAAAACAATTTCAGAAGTGTAAACACTGTTTAATGAGTTACTAATTTTATTAACTGGAGGTTAATGAGAGAGCAGCCAAGAGCAACCCAACATCCTGCAAGAGAAATTATCTAGCAGCACTGGCTCGGTCGATAAGCACCGGCAAGCTGGCATTGTTTGGCCCCTAAGCAAGGCCCTTAACCTTCTGCTGATCAGCCTGACTCTCTACTAAATGACTAAATGCGAAATGACTCAGTGATGAGCTGAAAAAGCTGATGAGGGGAGTGTGAGCACTGCCAAGCTGCCACCGCTGAGCCCTTGAGCAAGCCCCTTAACCCTCATCTGCCCAGCTCTGTCTTGTCTGAATTGTAAGCCATTTTGGGTAAAACGTGTCAGCCAAATGAGTCAAATGTAAATCGACCAAGAAAATCGACAGTAAAATGTGAGCCCATCAATAACCTCTGCTTTATCTGAATGATTATTCTGCACTTCTGTGGCATCTTAAATAGTGTCTTTAACCACGGTTCATGTCCTGCCTCCTACTGAAACACAAACAAGATTAGACTAGACACATTCATGTGACTGAAGCGTTTTCAACAAAGTGTTTTTTGCTTGTTTGCCAGCATTTACAATGTGAAAATATATTTAAAGAACAAAGTTGGAAATAAATTATCTCCAGTTAGGAATGATAATGACTAATCAAAAGTGACAGTTATGAATTTAACACATTATAAAGGTATTAACTGGTGATGATAATATGTTTTGCATAATGTTTCTCCATAGCTTACTTATCTATTAACACATCCAACACAAAAGGGTGCTTGCAGTTTAGGCAATGAACAATATATCTTATTGTTAGCAGCCTCGTTTGAGAAACAAGAGTGGTATTTTCAAAAAGCGTTTTTTTATTTTCGAAAAATCTGTTTTTTGGGCTTCATTAACTTGTCTCACATTACTAATATGTTGAGATTGCTCCAGTAGAAATGTTTAAATACAAATGTAAAAACATCATAAATTATTATCATTATCATTAATTTTTAATGAGTAAGTGATTGTTAATTGTTAACATGTTTACATCAGTTAAGAAAATCCTTGTTCTTGTTGTCACTTCTGGTAAGCAGCTAAAAACAATGCCTACATGATCATACTTTTTTTTCTCTCTCTTGAAGTGAAATAACTGCAGCATTTCAACCCATTCTAATTAAGCAGTATGTCTGGTTTAAGCAGCCTATTAAAGTCTATGATTATTGTCGCTGCTAGCGCAGACAGGCTTCCAAATGGTCCACATGCTGTCCAATACCCTGAGTACCTCATTTGGTTGTTGACCCACACCAGCATGTGGATCAATTAAGGTAGTGATTTAAGTAGTTAACCATAACATATATAACTGTTTGCAATAAGCTGAGCGTCTCAACAGCAGGCTGAGAAAGCTCAGAGGCAACATATGGCGTCAGGGCCCTTTCATGCTCGGTTAGCCTCCATCCCACATTAAGGCTCGGCGAACACAGTAATTTAAATCAATCAGACATCATAGAGCTCTGGGATTTAATCCTAAACTAACTCCAGGCCATCTCACACCACTTAAAAGACTGTTAGAACTTCAGGCAGCGATCAGAACCATTACAGAGAATGAGGATTAGAAGAAATCCAGCCAAACGACAATAACCTGCTGCTGAACTCTGTCGCATGGGGTGTTAATACATATATAAATACCCTTAATCTGCTAAACTGTGTGGCTTTTGATCCTTGATATTAAACCTTCAAGAGAAGCAAGATGGCTGAAAGTTTCTTTTCCGTTTACTTTTTTAGCAAAGGTCTCACTGGAGAAGTAAATGCTACAAGTTTCAAAGACTGGACAAATGTACAATAAATGTATAAACAAGCAGACATGCATAAGACCTTCACATTCTTCTAGTGGTATATAGTTCTGTGCTAAAGTCTTGACCCCCCCATTTCTTCCTATTTTGCCAGACTTTCTCATATTTTTAATATAGTCTTGAGGAATAGTTCTCCAGGTTTTCTGAAGGACTCTTTAGGCTCTCAGGTTTTTGGCTCCATTTTCAGTCCAGTCCCTGTACCTGACCAGATTTGGAGGAATGTTTTTTGTTTGTTAAGCCACACAGCATAAAAAAAACATCTAACTTTAGGCATGAACCAGTGAGAAACAGGTGCAGATGATGACAGATGATCAGGCCAGTGATTAGCTGATGCTGAGTGGTTGGAACAAATGAGAGGAGAAATGAGGTTGCTGCTGAGGTTGTTCATAAACAACCTACTTTTTTATTGTATCTTTAGGCACTTTACAGCCTGTTACAGTAAAACATTTGTTCCTGTTTCTTTAATTTAATCTATACATTTAATGTAAAGTAATGAGGGGAATCTCAAGACTTTTGCGCAGTAGCATATATTCCTGCCTTGTTCCTATTTTGCATTTCTGTTGTGTTTCTGATTAATTATGTCTTGTACAGGTAGTTTAAAGAGACGTTTAATCAAGGACGATAATTGTTATTATAATTCCTGGATCTCGCCTAATAAAGAGCATACTGAGTGTACACACTTGTGCCCTGCCTTAAAGCAAACAATATAATATGTTTCCCTTGGTATCATTTTACTAAAGTGGTATTAATATTAATGTATAACTGTAGTATTATTAATCAGTTTGTTGATTCCGACAACACTGATACTTTTTGACCCTCCTGAGCACTCTAATTAACTTGCTGAAGTAAGTATTCCAAAAAAACATGCATTTTATCTTCAGACCTCCATATGTTTACCACAAAGTTCCTGATGGATTTTTTTATCATTGCAAAGAAAAAAATGAGCAATAATCTGCTTCTATTGGGTGGAATCCACCTCCCACTGAGAAAATCCCATCACCCTATTACATGAGGAATGCTGGCCAACTTCAAATAAGACAGCAGCACCATGACGGCAGGAGAGAACTGGACAGATGGCAGCAGATGGGCGGGAATGAACAAGTAGCCCTCCGGATAGCGGAGCTTGCCAAGAGGCGGCTCGGTTCAGGAGGACAAGCTCTGGCACTGGAGCCCATTGACCTCTCCACCGGCGTGAGGTGAATCACCAAGGCTCTGTACTACAGAGGAGTCATTACAAATAAGCAGACGACAACAAAGGACCGTGAGCGCCGTCTTTCAGGGAAAAGTGCGATAAAAGATGTCCTTTAACATCACAAAGATACTCAGATTAATGAAACCCAGCACTCCAACCCAGACTTAATGAGGAACTCTGTTCTCATGCCAAGGAGAAACAGAGTGGACGCCGGTCTGCTCATTATGCTGCCCAAATGTCCAGCGTGGAATACATTAGTGTCACCTTATCACCCTAATTAGCAGCACGGCCCACTGATGTTTCTGTTCCTAGATGGTAAGCTGTGTTACATGAGTGAGGGTCAGCAGAGAATTCATCCAGCATCAGCGGTTCTCCAGGCAGCACTTAATAATGGCAGCGCAAGAGCAAATCCAGAAGGACGTGAGACGTTCAACTTTTTTCAACATCACTCAAGTTCATACTGTGAACCATAAAGGAAGCTGATACAATAAATGCCAGAATGACAAACACACTAAATACCGTATGTATCAGCACACACACACTAACAAGCCGAAGGACAGGTTGAACTCGTTAGGTTTCATGTAGATATATATCTGCTTCACTGTGAGGATGATTTCCCAGGCACTACGAGATGGAGAATATTAACTTACGCCAGTGAAAACTACATCTGTGTCAGCCATCTGGCTCCTCCATGTGTTTACAGTTCCTGCTTATGTTTATTCATGAACAGAAAAGCTACTTACTTTGAAACACGTATCGATCCCTACTTACTCCGGCACGATGGAGAATAAGAAATTATTATTTAGGGGGATTCAACAACCTGTTGTACATTATCATGTCGTGTTTTTGGTGCCGAATGTGTTTGTGTGTTAAGTCTGAGTGAGTCTGAGTCATCTTTTTTATAGGTTCCTGTCAGAGAGCAACAGTTGCTATGGAGATGGAAGGCATTCACGGATGAGAGGCATTTCCTGTAGTGGGCAGAGAGAACAACACACACAGGTACACACTGGCTGCTCAGTGCACAGCTTGGGGATGGCGAACCATGCACGAACGTTACATCTAAACATGTTAGTGTCTACTGTAGGTAGTGCAGAGGTTAGGGTTGCTGCTTTCCCTGTATGATTCAGTGTAGGAGGCGTGGCCTATGCATCAGTCGGCCTTAGTTTTTAAAGGGCGTGGCCTATGTATCTGTCAGCTTCCTTGAAGGAGGTGTGGCCTATGTATCTGTCAATCTTAGTGTAGGAGGTGTGGCCTATGTATCTGTCAATCTTAGTGTAGGAGGTGTGGCCTATGAATCTGTCAATCTTAGTGTAGGAGGTGTGGCCTATGAATCTGTCAGCCTCAGTGTAGAAGGTGTGGCCTATGTATCTGTCAATCTTAGTGTAGGAGGTGTGGCCTATGAATCTGTCAGCCTCAGTGTAGGAGGTGTGGCCTATGTATCTGTCAATCTTAGTGTAGGAGGTGTGGCCTATGAATCTGTCAGCCTCAGTGTAAGAGGTGTGACTTATGTATCTGTCAATCTTAGTGTAGGAGGTGTGGCCTATGCATATGTAAGCCTCAGTGAAGTAGGCGTGGCCTATGTATCTGTCAGCCTTAGTGTAGAAGGTGTGGCCTATGTATCTGTCAGCCTTAGTGTAGGAGATGTGGCCTCTGTATCTGTCAGCCTCAGTTTAGGAGATGTGGCCTCTGTATCTGTCAGCCTCAGTTTAGGAGGTGTGGCCTATGTGCCTGTCAGCCTTAATGTAGGAGGTGTGGCCTATGTATCTGTCAGCTTCCTTGAAGGAGGCGTGGCCTATGTATCTGTCTGCCTTAGTGTAGGAGGCGTGGCTTATGTATCTGTCAGCTTCCTTGAAGGAGGCGTGGCCTATGCATATGTCAGCCTCAGTGTAGGAGGCAGGGCCTCTATATCTGTCAGCCTCAGTGTAGGAGGTGTGGCCTATGTATTTGTCAGCCTCAGTGTAGGAGGTGTGGCCTATGTATCTGTCAGGCTCAGTGTAGGAGGTGTGGCCTATGTATTTTTCAGTCTCACTGTGAAAAATGAATGTCTATGTATCACTATGTATCTGTCAGCCCTATTATCTGTCTGATGATTATTAAACACAAGCTCCTTTCTGTTGGAAATGTTTGATTT
>JAOTRS010000040.1:1222045-1234148 GCA_028565755.1 Dinotopterus cunningtoni | reverse complement strand
TCTCCTCTGTTTCTCTCTTCTGTGTCTCCCTGTCTATTTTTCTCCCTCATGTTTTGTCTTTGTCTTTCATTTCCCTTACTCTGTCAAAAGGAAAAGCAGTTATAAAACATTAATTAAATTATAAATAAATAACATAGATCTGAATTTATAAACATGCATAAACATTATAAACATGTTAGATATGAAGGAATATCATATAAGTAGACACAAACAAAACAAAACCACCCCAACAAAAAAAAACATAATAATAATAATAATAATAAAATATATAAAGCATTCAATTCAATTTTATTTGTAAAGTGCTTTTAATAATTGTCATTGTCGCAAAGCAGCTTTACACAATCAAAAGAATTATTTAAGTTTGTATGAGATGTGAATGATATCATCAATATTAACCACAATAACGTCAACTATCTAAACAGTCGTGATAATAAATTGTAGTTGGTTAGTGATATTCAGGGTGTGTGTATGCTGTGTCTCACTGTCTCACATTTTTTCACCTTCTGTTAATTAGAAAAAAATTTGGGATTTAGTGAGTGATGATCTCAGTGAAGGTTTTCCCCTCTCTCTCTCTCTCTCTCTCTCTCTGTCTCTCAGATTATTAGACATCCGACGCTGTTATTTCTGTTCTATATCTTATGACATAGTTCCTCTGTCACTCTCACATGAATCCCCCCACCCCCTCACTCTGTGCTTTTCCAGGTGGTTGAGCTGAAGCCGGGAGGGAAGGACATCCCGGTTACCACGGCGAACCGCATCGCCTACATCCATTTAGTGGCCGATTACCGGCTGAACAAACAGATCCGCGCTCACTGCCTGGCGTTCAGACAGGGCCTGGCCAACGTGCTCAACCTCGAGTGGCTCTGCATGTTTGACCAGCAGGAGCTACAGGTAAAGCTCGGCCGAGTGTGAACACACACACACACACACACACACACACACACACACACACACACACACACACACACACACTGCTCTCGCTTATAATTCTACCACAGTGAAAATACAGCTGAATTTACATTTTAGAAACAAAATGAACAAAATGATCAGAGGTTTCACACACACACACACACACACACACACACACACACAAAAACAGGAGGTCTAATTAAAACGAGATGAGGTAAGATGATAAATATCGGATATAATGGAGCGAACTGTTAAAGAGGATGACGTATGAGGAAAGTAAACGCTCGACAGCAAGAGTAATAAAACAATAAGCAGAAAGAAATATAACGATTAAACATAAAAAAAAAAAACAATCAAGGATGTAGTTGAGGATCAGCAGCGAGGGCAGTTTTTTTTATAAAACTCTTTATAAAGGTGTGTGTTAAAGTATCCCTGCAATTGGAAATAGTCTTGGAGTTTTACTACTTCTTTATAATTATTATTATTATTATTATTATTATTATTATTATTATTATACTTTTTTCTCCACAAATTACATTTTCTAATAAAAATTAAATTTCGAATTCAGATTTTGTCACATACACACAAAATATGCACTGGAAAATACATTTAAAGTAGAATTTCTAATAAAAAAAAAAAATTAAACATTATTCAAATTTACAGATGTGCAAAAAATTATGATATAAAATAGAATTTAAAATAAAAATATAAAAATTATATGAATTACACAAGATTTACAGAATGCACAAAGTCAACTAAAATGTTTAAAAATAGAAAAATATAGAAGAGTAAAAATGTGGTGTGTGTGTGACAGCAGCAGTATAATTGAAACATGAAGTTTGAAATAAAACGGTGTGTGTGTGTGTGTCAGCAGCGTGTTATTGTCCAAAAAAGAAAGTGTGTGTGTCTGTAAGTAAAGAGGCGCGTTATGTAACTGTTTAAATCACCGTCACTCATGACTTCCTGTTTCAAAAGGAAATACATCAACATACAGGATCAAACCCGCAGCCCTGCTATAGTGGACACGGTCATGGACACTTTACCTCCCTGTGTGTGTGTGTGTGTGATTGTGTGTGTGTGTGTGCACTGAGTGATCCTGTTATAACCTCTGTTTTAGGTTTTGATCTCCGGTGCACATGTGCCTATTTGTCTGGACGACCTGAAGAAGTTCACCAATTACTCAGGTATACACACACACACACACACACACACACACACTTCCGATCACTGATTCCATGCTTTTCCCTTCTGATGACTGAGACATGGTTTAGAGGACTTCTCCCACATCATCACTGCAGGAAATAAAAATGCTTGACGTTTATTATTTCATAGAGATGAGGGGGAAAAAAAACAATTCAGTTATGTACCCCGATTTTCTGGTGTGGCCATTCATGTATCATTACACTGGCTTCGAATTGTGTATTTTATTAAATTAAATGATTTTATATTCATAGAGGTCTTCATTTGAGGTTGTGGGATGTTGTAGTTCCTCAGTAATCCTACAGGTGGAGAACTGTTCACACATTAGCAGGCAGCGCAGCGTCATGTAGGACAGGAGAGAATTATCTCATGAGTACAAATATTATAACCAAAAAATAAATAATAATAACAATATTATATCATAAATAAAATAAATTGAACCAACACCCAGGTGGTGTCATGATGATGTCAGCTGGTCCCTGGTGATTCCCGTCTCTAGATTTTGACATCACGTCTCTTTAATCAGTCAATCATGGATTTACTATCCATTAGATGGGTTTTTTTATTAGTATTATTATTTTTTTGTCGGTGAATGTTGGAAATCCACCCCCCCCCCATTAATACGGTTTACACTCACCCCTGACTGATCTGAGTGACTGTGTGCAGGAGGCTACTCGCCCACACACCCCGTCATCAAGATCTTCTGGGAGGTGGTGGAGAGCTTCGGTGAGGAGGAGAAACGCAAGCTGCTCAAGTTCGTCACCAGCTGCTCACGTCCTCCTCTGCTGGGCTTCAAAGTTAGTCTACACACACACACACACACACACACACACACACACACACACACACACGCATTTATTTCTTTATTTGTTTATCAACTACATTTATTCATCTGATAATTTTTTTTGTGTATAGCACAGGTTTCTTTAGAAACCATAATGAATAATTATTTTAAATGTTAAACGAAATAAAGGAATGAAAAGAAAGAAAAATATGGAAATGAAAAATCTAGGAAGGAAGGAAAGAAATGAAAATGAGGCAAAGAAAAAAGATGGCAAGATGGGCAGAGGAAAGGGAGGAAGGAAAAAAATAAATGAAGAAGAGACAAAAGGAAATAGGAAAAAATAATTGGCCTTCAGATCTTCAAATTTCACCCACAACAGATGTTTTAAAGATGTAAAGTTTATTAAATATGAAAAAAGGTTTCACAGATGTTCTTCCTTCTGCTTCAAAAACTCCCACACGGCGACTGTAAAGTCACGATAACTCAGCTGAGGCACTAAGCAAACTTAAAAAAAATTTTTTTTCTTTATTATTTAAATTTTTTATAGTTTTAATTTAAAAATAACGTCTTCACTGAAGGCCTGAATGTGTTGCTCAGGGAGAGATGAAATAAAGATATGAATAGAGGGAGGAAGGGAAGGGTGAAGAAAAAATGGAAGGAAATAATGAATAAATTGTTATTTAAATAATAATTTCTGACTCTTAACTCCTTAACGTGTTCTCACTTCACCTGTTAGTAGCTTCATCTTCTGGCTCTCGACATAAACAGGAGAGGAAAACTTTTTCTCAAATTAAACTTTACCTGGCAAGAATAAAGAGAGGCTTTTTAATGAATTTGACTTTGGAACAGAGCGACAGGGAGAGAGAGAGATGGAGGGAGAGCTGGCACACGGAGCGAGCAGCAGAAGAGAGAGAGAGAGAGAGACAGTCCAAGCCGTGCTGCCCTCTCACCTCCCGCTCCTCTCCAGCCATGCCGGTCTTAATTAGGTGCCGTTAAACACCCGGGAATTCATTAAGGGAGAAACGGCCCTGTCAGAGGAAGCCGCTTTAAAACGATGATGGAAACCCTTTCCTCGGAGAGATGATGGCTCCCGCGCTGACACTCCCTCCATAAGCAATGATACTTTAATACGCTAATTGTTGGGGAAATGGCGCCGTTAAAGCAGAACCCTGAGATGGGTTTTAATCGGGTTCTAACCCCGGCGTGTGGGACTCGGCGACGGCGACGACCTCCTGTGTAGTTATTAGCCGTCAAGCGCGGTGATTAAGGGGAGGGGGGAGGGGGAGGGGGCTAACAACCCGAGGAGATTTGCGACTCTCACACGGTCGTGTCCGCGATCTGGTCGAGGGGGCGGGATATAAATAACAACCTGTCATGTGACTTTAAAAACTAACGTATTTCTGAAAAATTATTCACTTCTACACGTGTTTGATCAACATGTGGCGAACGGAAGAAATACATGAATGAACAAAGGAAGAAAAGGAGGAAGGTCGGAAATAAAGATGAGATAATAAAGAAGAAATTCTGAAAGGAAGGGAATGAAAGGAAAGAATTAGGAAAGTAAGGAAGGAAAGAACAAAGAAATAATGGAAAAGGGAAAAAGGAAATGAAGAGAGGAATAAAAAGAATGAATCAAGGAAGTAAAGAAAAAATGAACAATGAGAAAAGAAGAATAAAGAAAGAAGGAGGAAGGAAATAAGAAAAAGAAAAAAGGAAGGGATTAGATAAAATTAGGAAATAAGTATCAAATGGAAAGAGAAAAAATTTGGAAAAAATGAGAGAAAAACAAGCAGGAAACAAAAGGAAGAGAAAAAGAAAGGAAGAGAGTGAGTTGAAGAGAGAGTTGATTTTTTTCAGCGAATAAAGGATGAAAGAATGGAAGGAAAAATGAAAGAAAGGGAATGAGGGAATGAAACTAGTGACGAACGAATGAGAGAAGGAAAGGAAAGCGGGGACAAAGAAAGATAAGGTGGTGAAAAGAAGGAATGACAGAATGAAAAGTAAAAAAGGTACATTGGGAGAAAGAAAAAAGACATGAAGGAAAAGAAAGAAGACAAAGTGAAAGAAAAAGCAAAACAGAAAGGAAGAAAGAGTAAAATGTTACAAAGGTGTGAGGAAGGAATGTACATCACGTGAATTGTCCTCTGTTGTTTTTCTGTTTGTCTGTTACCCGCACCACCGCCTTGTTGCTGATCTGTGGTTCTCCTGTGGTTCCTCTGTGGTTCCTCCTCAGGAGCTCTACCCTGCCTTCTGCATCCATAACGGAGGGAACGACCTGGAGCGTCTGCCCACCGCCAGCACCTGCATGAACCTCCTCAAACTGCCCGAGTTCTGCGACGAGCAGCTGATGAGGAGCAAACTGCTCTACGCCATCGAGTCGTCCTCGGGCTTCGAGCTCAGCTGAGAGCTGGCGCCTCGCCATCGCCTCGGTGACCGGACAGAGGGCGGGTCCTTATTCACACCTGTAAGATGGAAGAAGAAGAAGAACAACAACAACAAAAAAAAAACTAAACGATTTGACATGTTTGGACGAGTGATGCTGAAAATCCAGATGAAGGGATTTATGAACGAAATGTTTTTTGTTTTTATTTCAATCCCGAACGTGGACAGAATGTCAGAACGGGTGTCCAGGGAGACGGAAATGGCGATGCACATCTTATTAAAAAACGAACATGCGATGCATAACTCACCAAAGAATTTTGCTAGGTTATTTTTGTAGTGCTGGTGCTGGACGATCAAGAAGGGGACGTAGCAGGACACTCGCGGCGCTCCCTCACGTGACCGTAGCTTCGTCAATAAAGTCCGAGGGGTCATTCACGCTAACGCGAGGATTTAGCTTCGCTCCAAAATCTCACAGCTACGCTGATAAACCTTGCGCGGTTTAATAGTTTTAGCGTTAGCAACAGCGCGTCATGATACGATTTTTAGCTTTGCTAATAACAGGGTGGCGCCGTAGCTAGCGAGAAAACTCCAGCTTTCGATTGTGAAGAACCACCGGCTCTGCACCACGTAGCCCGTGATTGGCTCGTCAGAGGTTTTTTTGTTCGTTTGTTTTTTTTTTCCTCTCCTAAATACGTTTGCGTTTTATTTCCAGCTAATCACTGACCCTAAACTTCCCGTGTCTTTCCTTCCTAAAGCTAGCAGGTAGTATTTTTTAAACTGTACAGCTACATTCAATAACTAGCCACCTGCTAGCAAGTCGAACACAATTTGAACTCTTTGAGTCTATGATTAAAAGTGTTAGCCTTCTTTCCTTTTTTTTTCTTTTTTGCTTGTACATTCCTAAACAGCTTCACCCACTTCGTCATCTCGCAGTGCCTTCTGGGTATCATTCGTTCTTCTTCTGGATAATTCGCGCTTCTACAGTTCATCATCTAACGTTAAGGGTGTAACAGAACGGCCACGTGGTATTCAAGCAAAGTGACGAGGTGATGTCATAAAAAACAAAAAAAGTATGTTGTTTTTTTTTAGGAGGAAACCTTTAGACCTTTTTTTTTTTTTTTTTTTTGTTTCCCTTTACGTGATGACCGATGAAGGTTTCAAGCACTAATACTTGCGTGTAAGAGTATGTGTGTGTTTGTGTGTGTGTGTGTGTGTGTGTGTGATATCAGGGATGGACAAATCAGCAAAATAGTTAGTCGTCGAGCGTTTAAACGAACATATTATAGACTTTCCGAACGCACATTTTTAACTACGTGTTAGTTTACGTTTAAACGATTCAGTTGTGTTTTTTTTTTTTTTTTTTCAAGTAATTAGGGGTTTAAACCCAACACCTGCTTGCACTCTACACCAAGGATGCATTCCCATCATTTTACAGATCAAAATGACGGCATGTTGGCGTTGTGTTCAAACACTGTGGACTCGCACTTTCAGGGTCGAGGGTTTGTTTTCCCGTGTGACCTCCGGGTAACTCCCGCCTACAGTGATACCCCCAGAGGCACCAGGATTCTCACGACCCTGTCCAGGATAAATCCGCCGTAGAGAATGACAAAAAACTTGAGCGAAATGCTAACAAAAAAAAAAACCATCAACCGTATGCAAACAGACTGACGAGGATGCAGAATTGTTCCTAAAGCAGGAACTTCCCAGAAATATTCACACCATTCTTATCATTCAGCATTAACACTTGCTCTGATTTCTAAAATATAAAAGCTTGCTTGATTTCCTCATGATTTGTCCATCCCTCCTGGTTAAGCATTTGACTGACGGTGTGAAATAGTGGTCAAGTGACAAGTTTTAGAAAGTTTATAACTTTTTCCGAAGTTAGTTCGATTGTATGTAATTGTTGTTTTTTTTTAAATATATATAACCGTGTGAGCTTTTTTTTTGTTTGTTTCTCTCTTTCTACATGGTCACTTTTTTTTTTCTTCTTTGCCTCAGCATGGCCATGTGCACTGAACAAGCTGCACGTCTTCTTGAACCGTCAGCACTAAAACCTGTGCAATAATCAACACCATCGCAAACCGCGCAAGAAGAAGTATTACGATTTGCACGTCCGTTCATTTCTCTGCTCTTTCTCGGCTTTTGGTGTCTCTCTCTCTCTCTCTCTCTCTCTCTCTGAATGCACAAGACTGCGTGTGTCTCTGTTTTTTCCTTCCTTTCTTCCTTCCTTCGTTTCTTACCTTTAACTCCTTCACACCTATAGCAGGAGCGCAAACACACAAACCACAGACACGCAGCATCGACTCCGCCGTCCCGTCTACAATCCCAGCCAGAGGTGAACTCCGCAATACGTTCGTTTAAAAAAAATAAATAAATAAATAAAAGCACCTCAAAAATCTGACGCTGTGTGACGTGACTGAACAGCCATCGTGCCATGACGGATCTACATCATCATCATTATCATAATGTTAATAATAATGACTAAAAAGAAAAAACATGTTCTGAGCACAGAGTAAAATATCTATGTATCAGAGTGTATGTAAAAAAAAAATTAAATATGTTTTGAGGAATTTTATTTGCAATCAAGATGTGAGATTTAATTATTATTATTATTTTGTGTGTGTGCACTTCAAAAGGAGTGTGTGGACGTACAGTGTATATACATATATATATTGAAGAAGTCGTTTCCAAGTTTTATGGCCTCTGACATATAATTAAAGAAACATCCAGTGATGAAACACGGCGCGAGGACACAAATTAGGCCTGCGCGTGCTTCTCATAAATCTATTAGTGCAAAAAAGTGAGTGTGAGATGAGAAACTGAGGATATTTCTTTATTCATCCTTGGAGCATCTCCAAATCATCTCTCTCTCTCTCTCTCTCTCTCTCTCTCTCTCTCTCAGACGTGTGGCGCACAGAAAGGGCTAATTGGGTCTTAAAAAGCCGACTTGTCCCGCTGCTATGAGGGATTGATTTCAATTATGGCGAGATTTATCTGCGCCCGTTACCTTATAATGGATTACAGCTCACAAACTTAATGCTGGCGGCCATGAATCACACCGCACTTACACACACACACACACGCCGGGTATTTCCAGGCGTCGTCACGGCTCTCCGGGTCAACTTCTTTAACGCAGGAATATGAGAATTAAAGCATTTAATCCAGGAGGATTCATTAAGCTTGACACGTCCGGTTATTTCACTGGAGTATATATATTTTTATCTTTCAGGAGAGTGTAATCGTACATTAATGCTGAAAGAAAGATGTTTTGCTCACCGCAGTGGTGTTTATGCGGAACAATAAGGGGGAAATCGCTTCAATGAAGTCACCACTTCATTAGGGTTGAATTATTCGCCTGTATTAAGTACCGAGGACAATTAAGGAGATTTGAAATAACTGGAGTTAAGAGCTGTCCGACACATTATTAAAACCTGTAAGGATAGCGATGAACCCTCAGCTTAAAAATGCCTACGAATGGAGATCACTTAAACACTTATTAAAGATGTACGACTGTATAAACCATAGCTGTGTTTAACAATGATGAGAACTCACAGGGTTGGTGGCTATAAGAAAACCACTTGTTTGTAAGACTAATCAGAAAAAAAGGCTTAGGTTTGGTAGGAAGCATAAAGATTGGACTTTGGAGCGCTGGAAAAAGATCATGTGATCTGATGAGTCCAGATTGAGCCTATTTCAGAGTGTCAGGGTAAGAAGGGAAGCGCATGAAGCGAGGCTCCCATCATGCATAGTGTCCACTATGTGACTTTAAATTGCCAATAAAAGATGGAACAAAACTACACCGAACACCACTTGGCATTTTTCTTTGGTGTCATCTGAAGTCTATTAGAATCAGCCCAGAACAATCAGCACACTCGAGGAGGAAATCTTCTCTTCGTGCAGCACCAGTTCTTATCAGAATCAGGTTTATTGACCAGCTATGTTGACGCACACAAGGAATTTGGTTCCTGCTGTTGGTGACTCTCAAAATACAGACATACATATTGTGGTACTATGAACAGGAAGTAAACAACAATCAATAACTACAATGATCAAATAAAGACCACAGTATAGAGAGAATGTAACAGATCAGATATGTACATTAAGTGTGATTGTACATGGTTGTGCAAAGAACATTGATGTGCATCACAGGTAAGTTGTGAGTGTACAATACACTATACTACAGTTGAAGATGTACGAGTAGTACTGATACATTAATACATGTTTTTGAAGTCAGATGCTGTCAGTTTTAGCTTTTGTAGTAATTTATGCCTTTATATAAAAATTGTCTATGAATCCAGACATTTGAGTGATACTGTATATTTGAAGGGTTCTTCTGCTAAGACATATAAATGCCATTCTTTAAATAAAGTAAACTGACTACCATATATAAATCTTTAAACGTAAACATAACATAACATAAATCTTTAATTCTGAATCATGAATCAGATGAGTTTTTTTTTTTTTTTTTTAAATCAAAACCTCACACTGATATTTCCTGGGGTGCACAATAAAAATTTGATTTGTGACAATTTATAAAAACTAGGTGTTTTTCAAATGAACGCTTCATATATTATAAACACGTTAAGCGTTCTCAGGCAGGTAGTATCATTTAATATCAGTTCTGGAGCCTTCATTAGAAGAAATTTGCTTGGAAAAACTCTGTCCAGTCCCAGGTCATCTCTGTTTCAGTCCCTCACCTAGTTGACAGATAGTGTACTGTAACTAATCACCGTGATACAGTTGAAAATTATGGTACAGAGGCATTCTCGACTCATTTGAAAATTGTCTGGCGCTGGCAAACTGCCGCTCTTTCCTCATGTGTCAGGCTCTGATTAAAGTTAAAACTAATCCATGATGTACACTTCATTATAGACTTAGTCCTGTAGTTTAATATCATGATCAAGTTTTGTAAATAATGTTGGCCATTCTGAAATTATCAGAAGGAACAGTCCTGCTGTTAGGTCTGTTCAAATAATGTATTAATTTCTGACAGCACATGACAGGGACATTCCGTGAGTGAGGACATCCTGGTACAACCTCACTCAGACTCACTCCACATTAGATAAACTTCACACTTTGAATCATAGGACGTCAACAATTACATTCATTCAGTCTGAGCTAGTTTGAAGGGATACATTTGACAATTGTCGAGTCAGAAAATGAATTAGGAGGAATGTATGACTAAACTTGAAACATTGCCTTCACTTAAGTCTACAAATTAATGAGCAAACATGAGCCTCGCAATCAACTTTTCTAGGAGGTGAATAAAGTTTCGGTTGCTTGGTAGTTTTTAAACGTATGACTCTTAAACCTGTACCAGAGTGGAGATTAAAGAAACAAAATTTTCTTCTGCTCCCGTTGCGGGTCACCACAGTGGACCATTTGTCTCCATTTTTTTCCATTCTTTGTCACTCCAACCTCCTGCATGTCTTCCTTCACCACATCCATACACCTCCTCGTGGTTCTTCCGCTTCTCCTCTTGCCTGGCAGCTCCATCTCTAACATTCTCCTCCCGATATACCCCTCATCACTCCTCTGCTAATTTATAATTTCCAATGAGAAGAAAAGGCGTTTTATTAAAAACAAATAAACAAACAAACAAACAAAATTGGAATACCTACATATAAAAACGCAGTCTGGTGTCTTGAAACACATTTAGTTGGTAGTAGAACTGTTGCAGGGGCAGCACGGTGGTGTAGTGGTTAGGACTCTCGCCTTGCACCTCCAGGATCCGGGTTCGATTCCTGGCCAGACTCGATTCCCGTCTCCCGTCTCTGTGTGCCTCCGGATATTTCGGTTTCCTCCCACAGTCCAAAGACATGTAGTTTAGGCTAACTGGCGTTCCCAAATTGCCCGTATGTGTGTGTGCGCCCTGCGATGGATTGGCACCGTGTCCAGGTTGTAGCCCGCCTCGTGCCCCTAAGCCTCCTAGGATTGGCTCCAGGCCCCTGTGATATAGAAGATAAATGAGTGAGTGAGAACTGTTGCATAAAAGTAAATGGTACACTCCTGTTCATGGGGTTGTTAAAGGAGATCCCCCTCAACATCCCTAATAGTATTATTTATTTTAGGGTTAGGGTTAGGGTTAACCCTAGGGTTATTGATCGCTTAGCCATATTATTTATTTTGTATGGATAGTCCTATATGAATATGAAAGGCAGGAAAATATAAGCTTAAATCTTTTAAAAAAGAAAACAAACGAACAAACAGATTTTATGCGATAAATAGAAGTTGATGGGGGACAGGGGAGTAGGAGATCCCAGGTTCGGGTAACTTCCAACGTGTATGAACTCATGGCGTTTCTGGAGCTCTGTAGTGGTTTTTTTTGGTCTCCTACCTGGGATAAGACTGATATGTCTTTTTTTCCTCACTTTAATTCTACAGAGTTATTACTACATCTAGTGGTCAAAATGCAACAAGCATCATGCAGATATATTATTATTATTATTATTATTATTATTATTATTGTTGTTGTTTGTTGTTGTTTAATGACTGAACGGCCAGATTTAAGCAAAGCTAGTTTCCATTTCTACATCGGAGCATTCATGACATTGTTTTTTATATTAAAAAATGAAGTATACAATTACATACAGAAGGTTAAATCTTTTTAGTTAGTTAGTTTTAAGTAAATATATCGAACAATTAACAGGAATTACTGGAACATCGCCTTAAGGTGAGAACTTGTGCGTATGTTAATCTGTTGCATGTTAAAAGTGTTGTGTATATAAAGCAATGTAATAAAAAAAAAAAAACATTTTATTTCATTTTACTTTCATTGTTTTTCAGGAAATAAAGAAATGAACTACACAGCAGACCAGTGCAAACAAT
>JAOTRS010000040.1:1082936-1095334 GCA_028565755.1 Dinotopterus cunningtoni | reverse complement strand
AACAGCATGGTATATTACAAACAATGTCCTCAGCTCTAATTAAACCTAAACAATAAATATAAATACAGTACATTCCTCTATATAAATCACCTTGAGTGTCTGGAACTGGTAGATGTGAATTCAGCACTAAAACAGCAACAGAACAGAAACAGAAAACATGGTGTATGAAAAATTAAAAATATTCTTCATATAATTAAAAGCAAGACATACTGTAGTAGACATGCTGAAATATTTTTTGAAGAATACAATTTACTGGCTTGCATCATTAATATATAAACATCAAAGGTAAATGTAAAGCATTAATGGGAACTTACTAGCAAAGAAGATTTATCGGGGAGGGGTACAAAATAATTTTCAAATCATTACATGAACCATGCGTAGAAAATGGGGCACCACAGTAAATAGTCCCTCCAAAATTGTCAAAAGTGTAAAGCAATCTAATGTAACAGTAAAGAAGCTGCAGGTGTATCGGGAAAGTACTAATCACTCCCTGCATGTGACAAAGGAAGAATTTGTACATGTATATTTGCACAGGTCCCCATCTATTTCGTAAATTTGTCCTTTAGATAAAAGTCATATCTGACTTTTGGGTAAAAGTAAAAGCTGTACTACATTCTACATAACTAACTGTAATAATTTGTGCACCTTACTCATTTAGGTATTTTTATCTATATAAATAAAAGAAAGGCTTTTTTTTCTGAACTTGCTCTTTCAATGATACCTTTACATTTCATACATTGGAGGACCAGAAACCAGTCTCTGTCTCTCTCAAATTTCTGTCTGCATGTCTGTACTGTATCTGTATGTCTGTCCAGCCGATTTTGTCACAGCATCACATGAAATTGAGTTGAGTAAAAGATAAAATTAATATGTTTCCTGATAAGTTAATATTTTCTAATATCTTCTGCTGAAATAACAATGCACTGAAATAAAGTGATTAGTGCATTTTAATGCGCTGGATTCACTTTAAGATAAAGTGGATCTTTATCTGAAATGCATTTCTCATCTGTGATTTATTTGCCAATTCCATAACAGAGAGTGTATTTGGCAGATGACGAAATACGAAAAACTTAGCGCAAACACGGCGAAAGATACTCAACTTTACAAAATGTTATTTCTTTGTATTAATAAGTTAGACAGAGATTTCTGCCTTACAGAAAGGCAGACAGACATGTACGTGGGCTGCAACCTGAAATAATAATATCACTGATTACATTAAAGCTGATCAGCTTATTTTCATATTCAACCTTTTAACCATTTCTACAAACTCTTTTTTCATCACAGACAGGTACTAACACTAGTTTGAAATAAAGTTACAGGAGGTTTAAATAAAATAAACATGAATTTTTAACTGAAAAGAATAATTTATTAATTGTAAATTATCCAAAATGCACACATAAATAAGATTATTTAAGCATGTTAAGATGGTTCAGAAACAGTATAAAGTTAAATTAACCTCACCATGCATAATTCTACAGGGAGCCCAAGTGCAACTAATTTTGGTCAAAATATTGTGTTCATGAACTGAACTATAAATTTCCTGGAAACACCATAATTGCAACAAAAGTAGAAATGCTAGTTATAAAACCTTGTCTTTTAGCAGATCACATGATCATGTATACATAGATAGTGCTAATATACAAGATTTATATAAAATACAGAATCTAAGCCATACAGGGTAATGTGTATGGTTAATTTTAGACGAATTGGCTGGGCTTATGCAAATAGGGCATTGTGTGCGTGTACATGCAGAACCATTAATTCATTCATTCATTTATCATCTATACAACTTTATTCTGTTGCGGGGAGCCTGGAACCTATCCCAGGAGACTTAGAGCATGAGGCGGGATACACCCTGGACATGGTGCCAATTCATCCCAGGGCACACACACATTCACACACTATGGGAAATTTTGGAATGCCAATTAGCAGAATCTGCATGTCTTTGGACTGGGGGAAACCGCACTACCCGGAGGAAACCCACCAAGCACGGGGAGAAAACGCAAACTCCATGTACAAAGAGACGGGAATTGAGCCTTGCCAGGAATCGAACCAAGAACCTGGAGGCATGCAGAACCAATGCCCCTATTTTTAGAATCTCACTCTACGCTTTTCTAAATAGTTGGCAGTGATGTAACCATTTTGGATTTTGCTTCATGTGTTTGATTTCATTGACTAATGAAGTTCTTTCAACTTTCATTGTGCCTCAGCTATGTCCATGCCAGAATACATTAACGCATGGATGCAGTTGGAGGTTTTTGAGTGGAGCATATTACTGAGTAGCATCAGCAGTGAAACAAGTAGCTCACTGCTCAGACAGCACACGGTCTAATTCGTCAGCACAGCCAGAGGCACTACACCATTTTATTAGCTATGCTCGCACCTAAATGTGTACTCCAAAAAGCCGGCAGATTGTAAAGTCTTCCAGTTGCCAAGCTTACGCTTTGTGAGCCAGGAGGGGGTCTCAAAGCATGCCAAAATCAAATAGGTATTTTTCCCCATCACTAGTAAGGTTCTTGCTTGGGGTACATCAGTATGGTCCTAGGATATGACAATGTGAAATTTACACACTTTCTCCTACTAGTACAACATATGTCCAACAACTTATCTGAGGAAACAGAGCATCATCTAATGCTCAGACATGTGTCCCTGAGTGCAGCTAAGTGCACAGAGATTTTGCATCTTGCCAGCTATGTTATGGATGAAACAAGCTAGCTTTAAAGTCTGTATTTCATCATGGACTCAGTGCCACAAGCCAGGCTACTGACATTTACACAACTCCTCACTCAAAGCCAAGCAACTGGAGCACTTCATGATGAAATACGTGTAAAAGATTGTCACTACAGTAAACAGCTCTGCATTCATTGCTACAGTTCCCATCACAACATTGCCAGTACACAAGCAGCCGCCACCCCATCTCCAATATTGTAAGTTACATCTACACTGTATCTCATCATAATTTTACAATGCCTGTACAAATCATGCACTTTGTTGAAACTTTAATTTATTACAGTGGATTGACTCTGGCATTGCTGAAAACATCATCGATTATACTGTCACAAGGAAGGTTCATCTGGAAGCAGCACTCAAAAAGCTACAGTTGCTGGGAAACAATTATCCAGCAGAATATTAGCAGGTACAGAGAGGCCGTCACTACACTACTGATCAGCATGAGCACTGAGAATAGAGCTTCTACACCTGATGGACCTGACACAGAATAATATTTAAAGATTTTGTTATTTTATATAAACATACTGCATTCAGCACATTAAATCACAATATATTATTTTTTAAATAATTTCTTACCTCTGACTGAGACCCAGCTTTTCTGAGACTCTCCTCTCTCTGGGTGTTTACAGTGGTAGAAACCTTCATCTGACTTTGAGACTGTATAAATGATAATCTCTCCTGTAGTCTGTGACTGGAAAACTGATCCATCTTTATAGAAATTAGTTTGGAGGCTTGATGGATTTGTGCTGCGATATAAACAGCGTAGAGTCAGAGGATGTCCCTCAGTCACAGGATGGACAGGACTCTCCAGGATCACATCACCATCTAGAACACATAATATCACATATATAGCCAAAAGGATTACACAAATAAATACAGTAATATTAAGGAAAGCACAAATTATTTATTTCATAGACAATGGAAATGATTTTAAATAAATACTTATTGTGTCGCTCATGTAATGTGCTCTGACACCTTTATATCAGAACCAGGATAAACATTTTTAGCTCTTATATCGCATCAGAATAAACAAGCCAGCCATCAGTCTCTGTATGCATCAATGCAAGTAGACTCATTTCACCATTTTTAATTCTTTTTACCACCAGCTGCAGTTTTGCCAAATTGTGATGGCTAGACAACTGGGTAAGCCTAATTCCAAATTTCCAATTGAATCTTAAAATTTATACTGACAAAAACAATAATCTGTCAAATAATTGATATGATAGGTTACTAGTGATGTCAGCAGCACTAGAAGAAAGATGTCAGATCACACAGTGCATTACTGTTCTTTAGCAAAAGAGGGTCATACTGTAATATTATGGCTAATCTGTGTATGTGTAACTGTATATTTATTGTGCTAAATACATAAGTAGTACATGTTGTGCCATCTTAGTTATAAATGAGGCAAATAGAGCTGCTGACATCACTAGTAATATCCTTTCTTTGTCAATATACAGTACAATGGAACCTCGGATTGCGAGTAACACGGTTTGCGAGCGTTCCGCAAGAAGAGCAAAAATTTGTAATAAATTTTGACTTCAAAAATGAGCAAGTCTTGGTTTAAAGGTACAGAGTATCATGTAGCACGCATGCACTTCTTGTTTTGACGCAGAGCGTCATGTGATCATAACTGAGCCAATAGTTTTTCTCTCTCTTGCGCTGCGGGATTGTGGGTAATCATCTCCCCTGCTCAGTCTTGGTGTGCATCGCTCACTGGTATAATCAACATCTGTGCATGTGTGTACTGTTTAATATAACACTGTGATCACGTTCAGGTTAATTTGTTTTATTTTTACTTTACAGCAGTTATCCCAATAGTGTGCATTCACTGAACTGTCATTAGAAAGATTTCTTGTTAATTATCCCGATAAGGCGGTGTTTCCGTTAGTGTGTGTGTGTAGTGGTTAGCACTGTCACCTTGCACCTCCAGGGTCGATTCCTGTGTCTGTGTGCATGGAGTTTGCATGTTCTCCCCGTGCTTGCTCGGTTTCCTCCAGGTACTCCGGTATTCTCCCACAGCCCAAAGACATTTGGCATTCCCAAATTGCCCATAGTGTGTGAATGTGTGTCTCTGTGTCAGTGTGTATATGTGTGTGTGCCCTGCAATGGATTGGCACCCTGTCCAGGGTGTACCTTGCCCTGTGCCCCAAGGATAGGCTCCAGGATAAAGTGGTATAGACAAGTATAAATTACATTCAATTAAATTTGTTTGCTTGCTTGCTGTTTTATCATGCATCATTTACCGTTCACAATATGTTCAGAACAATATGTGATGTGGAAACACTGTTATAAGTATTAAATTTGACAGATAAACATTACAACCCTCAAGAAATGTTAAAAAAAATAATTTTCACACATTCACTACCATCAATAGGAAACTCAATATCCCTGACCTCCATGCAGCCGACAAACACAGAGGGCATGGACTATAACTCCCAACAACACTGTTTCCTCTGTTTAGAATCTCCTGATTACTAACCTGCAACACCTATGTTCAGTCAGACAGCACCTAAATGAAAGGACTGTGATCGGTAGTTTCAATGCGAAGTAATTCAGTTCTAGTTTTACATTATAAAGCCGTTTTCTTTTGCCTGTGATAGTTTGATTTTGACTCTGCCTGTTTTCTGACTCTGATTATTTGTTTTGCCCTTGACATTCTGGTTGCACCTCACCTGACTCTTGCATGTTTTTGAACTTGATTCAGTCTAATGTTTTGGATTGTCTGCTATTGATAAATAAACCAATGTTGATATGCACTTGCATTTGTTTACCTCCATTAATATCATGACAACAATAGAAAATATACTACATTCATAAACCACAAGGGTTAATTGTAATTATCAAGACATTAGGGTGAACTAAAATCAAGGAAAAGCATTTGACATTTAATTTTTCACATGAAAGAGGGAAGACACGAGTGCAGCACTGTGGAAACTGTGTCCTCCTGCTCCTGTTCTAATTCGACCGTAGTGGGAGAGGTTGGTGGTCTTGTAGTTGCTAATGGCGTGGATGCCCTGCAGCTTGTAGCAGTGCTTGGCCATTTTAATGCCTCACCTCAGATTGGCCCTAGCTTTACTGTAGGCCAGTGCATTGCCAGATCTAATGGCAGCGTTTTGGGCCTTCAGTAAGATGTAAACCTCTTTTGATTTGGGTAAATGGTGATCTGTTTCTGGGTGGTGACACTGTTGTGTTGATATAGTCCACTATGGAGGAACTGTAGCTTTCAACATCCAAGTTAGAACCACAGGTTCCCTGAGTGTCAAACATGTCCCATTCTGTGTGTTGAAACCAGTCTGGAAATATAGAGACTGCCCCCACAGGCCAAATCTTAATTGACCTCACGGTTGGTTTTACATGTTGGATGAGTGGTGAATACATTGGGGAAAGAAACAAAGAGAGGTGATCCAATGTCCCAGCTGGGGGAAGGGCCAGTCTTGTAAGATCCAGGTATGTTGATGTAAAAATGGTCCAGTGTTTTATTTCCTCCCGTGTGGAAGACCACTGGTCTTACCAGAGTCATCTGCCATCCTGTATGCCTGGAAAACTTAGTGTTCAGCTAGCTCAATAGCAATGCCCAGAATGTCGCTATTCAACCAAGTTTCCCATTGAAAACACTGTGCTTCTCCCACCTTTGTTTATGGCCTTGACACCACCAGTTTGAACACTGCCCAAGCCGGGCAGAGCAAAAACCCTCCAGTGTTCTGGAGTTCTCCTGGATGAGTTAAAGATCGGCCATAAAAGTAACAGCATTGCATTGTCTATGTCTAATAATTAGTCTAACAGGCAAGCTGCTGCAGGATGTTAAAGCAAGGTTATTCTGAGTGAACAAACTGGCAAAAAATAGAAGAATAAACTGGTAAAACACAAAAGATGAGGAAATGCTGGGCATCGCGTTGTGCACACTCCACATTCTATCCATTAGTGAATAGATATGTAAGGGATCACCCCAGAGGGCGCTGGGATGGATTGGCCACTAGTATGGATTAGCCTCTGGTATGGATTAGCCTCTTGTGTGCGTTGAGCCTCTGGTATGTTTAGTCACTAACCCATTTAGCTACTAACCCAATTAGTCTATCTCATTCCTAGTCTGTCTTGTCCCTAGTCTATTTCGTCCCTAGTCTAGTTCAGCTTCATGTTTATTAGGTTAAGCTCTAAGGCGGTGTTAAGTTCTAAGACGATGTTTCACTGAAGAGCCTGTGTTTCGCTAAAGATCCTATGTTAGAGTTCTTTGTTTAAGTTTGTTGTGTGTTTATTTTTTGTATTATTGATTTGGTTTTTGCATTAAATGACTCTTCACGATCATACCTCTGCGTCTATGCCTGCCCCTTCAAGCCCACAGCACACCACCTAATATACTGTACGTGACAAGATAGACCAAGTGTTTTTACTCTAGCTCAGCTCAGATTCAGCTCAGTAGACAAACTAAACTGTGTCATTCTTTTGCTGTCTTCAGGTAATATTTAAATTACAAAACTGTAAAAAATAGTATTGAAACAAACCAGTTTAGAGTCACTTGTTGAACAGTGGTCCAAGCTTAAAACTGAGTCCTGAATAATGTGTTATAAAATAGTGATGGGAAGTTTGTATCATTTTAGTGATTTGGTTCTTTGAATCTCGTTCATTAAAATAAACAAATCTGTTTTTGAGTCATTTAGTTCATTTCGTTCTTTTGATCAGAAATAAAATAAAACGTTGCATTTTCAATAAAAAGACCCCAATACGTCTACTCAAAATTTGGCTATAGTTCCAGTTATAAAAATATTACAATGCAACTAAGGACATATTATAATAAACGGAATGAGTAACTCACCATCATATCTTGCAGTCTGAGTCATTCGTTCTTTTGAATCTATTGCACCGCATAGTGTCTATGGGAGTCACGTGCCAAAGAACGAACGACTCGAGACTTGAAGACTCATTGCTGAGAATCGTTCAATTCTGTTTCCTGTATATAACATACGGAGGTTTTGCGATGCTTTGCGCATGCGCACCCAATAGAAAATGAACGAATCACTCTACTCGTTCATCTGAGTCATGTTAAAGATTCGTTCAAAAAGAACGAATCGTTCATGAACGTCCCATCACTATTATAAAACATTTACCTTTTCCTTGAACATTAAACACTACATGAAGCCTCACCATGCACTGTGATGTTGACAGGATTGCTCTTTTCTCCAGATTCAGACTCACACCAGTAAACTCCAGAATAGGATGTGTAGAGGTAGTTGAATTTACATGTAGATCCTGTCACTGAACCAGATTGTGAACAATCTGACACTCCTCTATTGTGTGTGTATCCTCTCACTGTCCATCCAGTAGAATGACTCTCGCCATCACAGCTCAGTGAGAGAGAGTGTTTAGTAAAGTGTTGAGTTCTGTTGGGATTGATGATCAGAGAGACTGGAGGACATTCACCTTAAACACACAACATTATAATTCACAAGTATTATTATGATTATTATGCTTATTCATGGCATAACTACATTTAACCTCACTTAACAATGACATATGAATGAAAATAATCCTCTTCCAGTGCTTAGGGCTGTTTAAGTGCTCTAAACATTCTTCGGGAGGGTGAATATAAAGATTTTTAAACCAAACAGCTGTAATTCTACACATTTTAAATTAAGACATGTATTTTACTGACACTTTGCTGTAGTGTTTAACACTGTCGCCTCAAGGGTAGAGGGATTAAGTCCGGCCTTGAATCAGTGTAAGTGTACTTTGCCTGATTTGTGCATTCTTGGTGGGTTTCTTCCGGGTAGTCCAGTTTCCTCCCATAGTCCAAAGACATGCAGAGTAGTACAATTGGGGCTTTCAAATTACCCGGAGTGTGTACGATTGTTTGCCATGCGATGGATTGGCACTTTGTCTAGGTGAAACCTGTCTAATGCCCTGAGTCCCATGGGACAGGCTCCACGCCTCCCATGACCCCATATAGGATAAGTGGTTTAAAGAGGAAGTGACTGGCATGTATTTTTATATTTGATTTACGCCTCTATATTTATCAGTTCAATACACCAGTGATGTTTGTTTCTCTCACCAGTTATCCATAGTGGTTCTTGATTGCTGTCTTCTATGTAACCAGGTCGTTCTTCCATTTTTGCTTTGCACCTGTAAACACCTGTGTGTTCAGTTACAGCAGGGTTGAGAGTATAGGAGCCTCCAGATGCTCTGCTGCTGTCTGAGAGTTGTACCCATTCATATCTGATATCATGATTACTGTGTCTGTATGGTACTGTTGTGTACCAGGTGTACATCCAGTCTGTAGAGTCTGTGACCTTACAACGTAAAGTCACTGAGATTCCTTCAGTCAGCCAGCTTTGTTCAGAAACACTCAGTACTGTCTTTGGTTTCCCTCCTACCAGGAAATACATTAATTTTAAAAGATATTTTCGACATGTACATGTTGAAGAAAAATAACGTATAGTAACATGTTCTAAACTCATTAGTTAAAAAAATAGAAGTGTGTTCTTTAATTTTTTCACACTCACTTGGTTGTTCATTTTGCTAAATACAAAGAAAAAAAATTGCATCCCCTGTATCTACTAGTCTCTATTTTACATTTGAAAGTGACTACCTCCCTGATGAACACGCGCAACTGTTTTACAGCAACAGCTGTGATGAAAGAAATGAAACATCCTGATCATCCTCTCACTATAATCCTGACTGAATCCCTGAGTTATTTAATTTACAAATAAAACTTTACAATTTATTTTGTTCTTACATTTATATTATAAGATGCAAGACAAGATAGGATTTACTGGATTCTGTTTTATTCACTTACACTGGCCCACCAAAATTGTACTATAAATGTAGAGGTAAATAACAACATATTTCCACAGACTCACCTGATACAGTCAGTGTAACAGCATCACTGGATGCTGAGGTCTGAGAGTCACGTCTCTGTCCTCTGCAGGTGTATTTACCTCTGTCAGAGTAATAAACAGAGCTGATACTGAACTCCTGCATTGTGCTGTTGGTATAGACTCTGTCTTTTCCATCTGTGTAGAGTTGGTTAAGATTCTTATACCAGCTGTATGTCCACTCTTTATTGTCTTCTCCCGTTATGTCACATCTGAGAGTAACTCTCTCTCCACTGTACACATGTTTATCCGGTTTTATTGACACCACTGCTTTAGGACCCCCTACAAAGCAAATAGTATTAATAAACTGCACAGACATGTTAGTATAAAGTAGAGTATGTTGCCATAATAACTGAGTCTGGGTTTTCGGTTTCTAAACGCCACTTAAACTATACTGCCCAAGTATAGTGCTACGTCTCAGTCTAGGGTTGGGCCGTGCAGCAAAGGAATGGGTCTGGGCTTTATTTGAAACTGTATGGAAATGGTGGAATATGGCAGAAAAACACCAGACAGAAACATTAGCTTACAAAAAAAGCTTGTATTGCTTTACATAAATATACATGTAAACACACACACACAAACACACACGCACACACAAAAAAATAAAAATATGGTGAGTCCACAAACATACAGTAAAATTATCTACAAATCTATACAAGGAGCCAAGCAACCAAACCAAAGGGATGAAGCAATAGTCAATGGGAGGCAGGAGTTAAAACCAGAATACACAATTCAATATGAAAGTCAAAATCACAATCCAAAATCTCTCTCTAACACAACCAACACCTCCCCTTTCCCGCATCTCTCTCTGGTTTATAAATAGTCGCTAGGTTAGTGATGCACTTGCAGGGCGGAAGCGACAGCGCGGAAGGTCAGGTAGATGCCAGTGTAGGGACAGTAAGAAAACCGGGAGTCTGGAGCGGCGAGCGACCTAGACACAATATACAGACACACGTGCGAGACAAAGCACAGCAACACAGACACATATAAAACACATACAGCGACCAACATGTTGCAGGTTGTAACAATAGTTTAGGTGTTTTTTAGAAACCGAAAACCCAGAGTGTCCTTGAACTCTGATCAGCTCACTCTGATTTTTTACTAAACTCCCTGAGAGAAATACCAGCAGCTAATGTGAAGATGGGATAATCAGATAGAAGAAAAAAGAACACAAATAAAAATGAATCAGTTGACTTGACTTTCTTATCTTGCAACTATGAGAAATATATTGATTAAAAATAAAAAAAAATGAAATTAATTAAATGATAGTGTAAAAACAACCTTCACCGCTCTAACTAAAATAAGATATACACAAATGTACAAACATATATAAAAATATATAACTTCATGTAATCACCTTGAGTATCTGGCACCGGTAGCACTGAATTTGGCACTAAAAAACAGAAACAGAAAATATGTAAACTTTTGAAAACAAAACAAACATACTGAACTCATCTCTAGGGAATACAATATACTGAGCTGTAGCATTAATAAATAATATTAAAGAGGCCAAAGTAAATGCTATGTTCAATAAAGACTTTACAAAAGCATGTATGCAATCTTACTGCAAAGCATATCTATCAGTAGAGAGGCACAAAAGAATTTCCAAAATATGGAACAATTTGAAAAACATTAACTGGAAGTGAAGAAAATGACACACCACAGCAATGGCACCAACAGTAGGACACCCCGCCCATTAGAGGCTACTGATGGTATTGCACACTTCATACATTTAAAAAAGGGCAGCAAAGAAGCCGCTTCTCTTCATGAAAAAAAAAATCAGGGATAGACCTATATTCTGCAAAAGGTAAAGAGACTGAACTGCTGAGGACTGGGGTAACGTAATTTTTTCTTGTGATTTTTTTTTTTTTAATTGTTTAGGGTATCTGAAAAAAAGCTCATCTGAAGAAGAAAAGGTGAGCACTATAATGAGTCCTGTTTCATGCAAACAGTAAAACATGCTGAGACTATTCATGTATTGGTTGCTTCTCAGCTAAGGGAGTGGACTCACCCAACATTAAGCCTATGAACACAGCCATGAATAAAGATTTGTACAAAAACATAATCCAAGAGCAACTTCTCCCAACCACCCAAGAACAGTTTGGTGATAAACAATGCCTATTTGTGCATGATGGAGCTCTTCAGCATGAGGCAAAAGTGATAACTAAGTGGTTCAGGGAACAAAACATTGAAATTTTGGCACTATGGTCAAGAAACTCCTCAGTCCTTAATCCCATTGAGAACATGTGGTCAATCCTCAAGAAGCAGATGGACAAAGAAAAAAACACAAATTCTGACAAACTCCAACCATTGATAATGCAAGAATAGCCTGCCATCAGTCAGGATGTGGCCTAGAAGTTGACTGCCAGCATGCCAGGGTGAATTGAAGAGGTCTGCAATAGGAGCTCAAATGAAAATATTGACTCCTTGCATTAACTTAAAAAGCTTTTGTCACTGATTAAAGGCTTGTAATTACACTTCATTACATTACATTTACTCAGCACAGAGAATAGAATGAGTTACTGACCATTATCTGACTGACTAAGTGATACACCTAAAAAGCCCATGCGTATTTACAGAAGAGAGGGAAAAAGAGAGCACGCTAGAGAGATGTCTATAACAAAATCAGCATTTGACTACAGTTCCCAGGGTACAGCATGACCTACAAAACATGGCTACCACAACAAATGCTTTCATGTTCATGTTTACCTGTCTACTGATTGTGTAGACCTGGGGTCCGTTCTTCGTACGTCGCTAACTCAGTTAGCTGGATTTGATTGTTGTGGATTTGTCCTGATCTTG